>VZSZ01007313.1:997482-1148807 GCA_013398815.1 Ibidorhyncha struthersii | reverse complement strand
CTTTTTATTTTTTTAGCATGTTAAAAAATCAGCTTTGCATCACTGTTGGCCATGCTATACGTACAGGATGTGGTATACATATGAAAAATACCCCAAGGAAATAATTCTCAAAATAATGTATTGTCAAACTAGTGCCTAGAAAACTATTAAATCAATCTTAAAATGCAGTTATCTAATAAAGGTCCTAAATGACTTCCATGTTTAAAAATGGAACAGTACAATACTTGGCTGTTACACATATTACATTTGTTTTTAGGTACGCAGGAATTTTGACAGAACCTACTAAAGGCGTGAAAATATAAATGGGTTTGTGAGTAGGTTTAGAAAAAAAAAGCAAATACTAAAAGTGGAAATGTTCTGTCAGAAAGAAAAAAGAGGAAAAAAAAACAAGACAAGAAAATGCTCTAGTCCTCTAACTTGTGAAAAGAAGCTAAATTGTAGTTAATAAGATCCTATTTGCCTCACAAACATGCATTAATATTTCTTTAGGAGATTTTAGTTTGTTTACAATAATGAATAGTTCATGTCATTGACAGCCATCAGAGACTAATTTTTTTATACTTTTGTGATATTGATCTAACGTGAAGCCTAGCTGATTTTTGAGGTCCTTCCTACTTATATAGGAATGATACGTATTGTAGAAATAGTTCAAGAGGTTACTACCTATATAGTAATATGGGTAGATATAGTAATGCACACTTTAATGGTAAATCAGTGAAGAAGCAGTTGAAAAGAAAAAGAGAAGAGAAGGGGTAAGGGTAAAAAGAGAGAAAATACTTGGAAATAAACTGGAATTCAGTATAGGCCCAATTATGTGGGGAAGATCTGGGAAATGTCTGATAAAACGCAGCAGTTGTAGAGTCGGTTTGCTGGGTGGTGGAGATAAACAACTCTACAGTTTTACCTAGCTTGTAGGGTCAATGTGGTGTAGACTAAAAAAATTCATTTTACTTATGCATGGTCTTCATGTTCCTGCTGGCTTTCTTAAGGAAATTGGAGTCTGAGAATTGACATTAAAGTAAGTTTTGTCTTTAGGAAGTACTAGATCTAGACTGAAGAGAACTAATTTTCATCTGGGTAACAAGGGGTATTTTCCCCTCTGGTTAGCTCTCAGCACTACCATTTCCTTTTCAACTAGGACAGGCTTTGCCCAGCTATTGTGGCTATTCAAATTTTGTCTCCAGAATAGGTTGGTGAAATCTATTCTGGTATCTACACCATAAGAATGGTTCATTTTTCCCAATAAGTACCTGGAGCTTTCTACTCTTATATTGATTTTTCTTTCATGAAGCTACATTTCTTATATCCAGTAATGGCTGAAATAAGCAGTCTGAAGGTGACTTGTATGTCTGAATGATAACCTAGATCCCTATAGATAATGATTAATGATAACCTATAGATCCTTATATATTTAGGTCTGGAAATTCTGTTGTACATCCTTAAGAAACTGCTTCTAAACAACAACAACAGTAAAAAGGAAACAAAGCCCCAAACCTTTGTTTAGTAATTTGTTCTGTGTGAACATGTGTATGATAGTTCTTCAAGAAGAGCTGTGATAGTTCTTGGAAATCACACAATGCTTCTTACATTACTTTAATATTTTAAATATTAAAATTCCAGACCAGAGGGGAAAAAAAGCACCAAAAAAAACCCCAACCCAAAACCAGAAAGTACATCAACTGTTCTGCTTATTAAAACCTATCAAACTAGTACAGATCTTTCCAAGGTTAAAATTCAGTCACAGATTTATGTGTTTTCAAGTTCATATGTACATGAATGAATAAAGGGTGTTTATCTGGACCTGTAAGTTTTAAATGGAAAAGCTTGATGACCTTGCACAGACCATAAAAGGTTTCAGTTGAAATTTGAGTAAAAATTTGTATTGATTTCTTCTATTTTATTTATGAGCTTCAATCTACTGAAAAAATGTCGAGCTATTTATACATCCTGTTTTTCCATCATTCATAATGCAAGAATTAAAAATATCATGACGATTACTGAGGCAGTGCCCAAATTATATTTTATTTTCTAAGTGAATAAAGTACCGAGAGCTTTGTCTCTTTATTTTCCTGTATCTCATGCAAAAATTAATCATATTTTTACAAGATTGTGTTTTCTTTTGTTAAAATGTCCCAAATTCAAATGTGGACTCTGATACAGAGCAGCAACATTCCAAAATTAGCATGAAAGGAAAGTGATAGTTAATTATCTGGTCCAAAAGCTTGCAAGAAATAGAAGGTTTTCTTTTTTAGGATATCATAGTTTTAGAAAGGGGAAAGAAGCTGGAAAACAGCCATGCACATGACATAATTCCCTCAAAGCTGGAGGGTGTCCAGATAGGAACATCAAGAGGCTTTTAGCGCTGTTAAATTAGAATCAATTTCCCTTGTGGGAGGGGGCTAATTTGCAGACAGAAAGGAAAAACAAGCTGCAGTAGAGATTATACCTACTAGGTATGTCATAGTTGATTACTGAATTTTTCCATTTCCAACCCTTCTCAGGATACCACTGCTATGAAATCAAAACAAAAAAATCTGTAATTAAACCAATCCACTGCAATGCATATTTTTGGGGCTGATTTTTTTTTCCAATAGTTTGGCAATATAATAAAAAAGGTGATAAATATAATAAGTTTCTCATAAATATATTCAGTTAATTATTTCATATGGATTCAGGAACACATCTTCTCAGGATAGAGGAGAAGGATGTTTCAAGAAAGACTTCAATTTGGATGAGAATACAATATGTCATTTCATTGCAGACTATGAAGGGTAAAAATTTTCCAAGGTGCTGGAAATTAGTCATGAGAATAGCAGTTATTGTGCCTGCTAGCTAAAACCCAAGCAGAGCGTCAAAGTGAAGATATACCGGTGTGAACATTTAGATCTAGAGGTCCTCCGTGTCTGAAGCTTAGTAAACAGGTGCTCGTATAGTGAACTGCTAATGGTGCATGTTAAACCATACAATGGCTATGAATGGAACAAATCAGGTAATTGCAATGTGCATCACAAGGTTTCCAGGTCCTTGTGTTCTATATTAAATTCTTTCTCCTCTTCCCAAATCTCTAACATCTTTCAAAAGTGCGAGCAGGAAACATGAAAAATAGGTTTCCAATTATACTGATTTCCCCTGCCTTTATTCCAGTAAATTATTTAATTGAGGATGAGGGCTTATACATTGATAAAGTTTTGTACAGATTTGCAGGGTTTCGGTTGACATTCTCTCACCTTAATTCCTTGATGTAATTCATTTAAGGTGCAAACCCACATGTTGCGTTCTCTAACATGTGACCATGTATTGCCCCAAAATGCAGTCTAACTGCAGTGATTTATGTCACTTTCTTCAACATGACTAACAAAGATTGTGGATATTAAATGATATCCATATGTCGACTTCTTTAAAACTGTTGCCTTAAAATTATACTTTCAACCATTTGTGCTAATGTGTCTGACTTCAGCATGTTTTTATGGGTAAAACTGAAGATTTAAATAGGAGATGACAATATTTGATAAATGTACTGCGGATGCAGGGCAATATTACATGTGGTGTTTGGCAGGTGTGAATGATTAATAGAATTGAGCAGTTGCATTGAGTTACAGGAAGGGCTGGTTTTATGCTGGGACATGTCCTTTTCCCAGAAGTAACCTCTAGGTTACCGCTCACCATTCGGTAGGCATCCTTATGTGTTAGGGCATACAAACAGGTTATACAAGAGTGTTGGGTCACACCGTGAAAGAAGTCAAGGAATGTCTGTCAGCCACATATTGGAGGGATCCAGCCAGGTGGATTTGGACATGTGTGTCAGCTTGTAGGCCTAGTCATGTGGTGAAGGACAAGGTCAGCCCACGCGAGCTATCGAGGAAGCTAGCGCGCTCAGTTTTGACCTATTACGGGTTTGATCTAAATACCGTGTGTGATGAGCATTCTCCACATCCCTAGAGAAGGTCTTCAGCTATTTGTCTGTGTTTGGTGAGGTTTTTTTCTTTATTAAGTTTCTCAGTGTTCACCTTCCACCGGGTCTCATGTGAACTCAGACCTGTAGGGTAGTTCTGTATTTTGATGGTGAAATATGGCCGAAGTATGATTTCAAGAGTTGCCTGAAAGAGGAGGCAAAAAAAAAGGAAAAAACAGAAAGCAGTATGAAAAGCAAATTAATATCCTTGCTCAAATCAGCTGCCTGTAAAGATTTAAATTTGACTTTCTCATTTTAAAAACAGTCAGAATNAAAAAAAAAAAAAAAAAAAAAAGGCCAATCACTCCAGGCTCTAAATAAAATTATTATGCACAGATAAAAGAATAGTTTTGTTTTAAAATCGAAAAGCCATTGCACACTGTCCCTGATGTGTAACAAAATCAAGTTCCCTAATTATAGAGCAGAAAGTTTCATTTTCAAAGGTTCTTTTTTCAGTCAAAACGTGAGGGAGGAGAAGATGACCCTGGCAGCCTTCAAACAGGGCTTTTAAATAGAACAAGACTTGAATTTGTGTAAACAGGATCTGTCCTTCAAAATTCGCTTCTCAAAACCAGGTAGATATTGAAATGAGCAGGTTGACAATACGCAGTCTATGGAGTGTTTTCTGACATTTTTCTCTAGAGGTAATAGCTGGGAAATCTGTCTCTATTACAGAATCCATCCTCAGGAAAGTCAAAACTATCTGAGACAGGATACATAATGTTTAATGCTAGAAATGAACTTCGTTCAGTTGGAAAATGCCTATCAGCACTGTATTTTGTTGCATACTGTAATTACAAAGTTAATTTTGCAAATCTCATAAGCTGAGCACTTTGAAGATTCATTTGAATTCTTTAAATGCTGGGCCTAATAATGTTTCAAGTATTTTGAACAACTTTATTAAACTCCAGAAAATTATTCTAAAGACTTAAAAAAAAAAAAAATTAAAAACTATGTCTACTTTCCTGTCATTAAAAAGAATAAATCTAGGGATAAAATTAAGAGAATTTTGAAGGAAACCCAGTCTATTTAAAATTGATGTTACATTACTGGATCTTATTCCTTTTTTCTGCCTCCTGTTTTATTCAATACAAAATATTTTAGAAATGTATGGGGTTTTGATTCTTAATCCTCAACAGAACTGAGAAATGTTGCTGAAAGGTCTTGGAAGGGAAAGAAAGATGGTTTATCTTCAGTCTTTGGAAATGATGGGATGCAAAAAGGCAAGTAATGCAGCCAGAGGAGAAGACTAGGATGTCAGGTTTAGCATTGACTATCTGGGTAATGATGTCAAAGCTACTGAGAAGGAAGGTGCAATAACTGCAAGTAGGTGACAAGACCTTGGGCAAAAACCACATCTATGCACAGAAGGATGAAAGGCTTTAATTCAGCTGTTCTTCAGAAAGAGTCTTCAAGATTTCGGTGACATATATGAGGACAGAGAGGTGTCCAAATTAAGAAGCTTAAACATAATCTTTAAGTCTATGCCAAAATATTTCTCTCTTGACAGACATTGTCAAGCACTGATTGAGAAATCAGTATTTATGTTGGTATCACCCCTATTATAATCAGCAGAATTAAAAATGAACTTTTAAAAACCCTTATTCTAAATGACATGAAATTATTACTAAATTGAAATGACCTGAATATTGTAGGTCTGCGTGCATTCTCACTGGAATTCCACTGTTAAAAGCTGTAACATTTTTTGATTGATTGTGTCTTGCCTTGTAGTATATAAGATGGAATTTTGGATCTGTGGAAGAACTTAGTATCTCAAGTGTATTTATATCAGAAGCAGAATTTATGAGGATACTTGAGATGCTACAGAGGAGCTTTGAAGGTTTCCTTCAGTCCTCCCGATGCAAGAGTGGCCCAAAAAGCTGGCTATTGAAGTGCTTCTAAGCTGCATAGGAATCAAAGCTGCGGATTTCATCTTCAGATGGAGCTGTCTGGATCTGATCAGAGATACTCCAGGAAAAAATATATATGGGAACGTGTTGATTTCTTTTATGCTGTTTTTCGCTAATCATGAGGAGACTTTACAAGAAGGGTGTGGGTGAGAAGGGGGAGCTGTCGAAATAGCCACGTGCAAAGAGATCAGGTTGCAAACCCAAGAGCAAGAGGCTACTTTCAGAGCAGGCAGAGCAGGTAACTGGGTTTTGCGTAACTCGTATAGATACAGAAATCCCAAGGCTGTAGGTCCGCTTTTTCTCTTTCAGTGACTGTTTCTTTATGCAAACAGATCCCATTAAGGAGCATGAGAGTAAGAGAGCAGCTGTGTAGTTGGCAGTATCTGTATAGGTTGGGGGAATAATATCTGGATTAAATAGCAGAAACCTTTTCTCAGGCAAGTGTTATGACATTCGTTAAATTAGGAATCTTTTCCAGAGAGAGTTTTAAGATCTTTTAATTTTCTTCCTCTTAAACTGTGAACCCTCATTTCAACACGTTTTCTGTTGCTTTTTTAAGAAACGTGGGTTTGGGTTTTTTTTAACGCATTTAAAACAAATTCTAACCTCTCAGCACATCAAACCATTATGGCAGTCCAGCCTACGCCATGGGGTATGTTTTATGTCTCAAAATTCCTCTGTTCCTCCCCTTCCTGCCCCAGAGGGTTCACAGCTTCTGGGATTTACATGCTATGCAGGAATTAAGAACGAAAGGAGGACAAAGGCTTTGAGACTGTATGATGGTACCACTGTTGATGTAATTATAAATCACTATTTACCTATCCTTAAATAATGGTTTCTGAGATAGTAATCTCTTGTGTAAAATGACGTATATGTGTATGATACATAAAAGGTAATGTCCTTGATGAGGGACCCCAGGTTGTCCAGACCTCACTCAGAGCCAAGACAGCAGGCAGAGGTTGTCTTATTCTGTCTGTGGTCACGCAAAGAAATATTGTGTGATATGGGCAAAACAGCACAGTTGCTTTCAACTAAGCTCAAGGGAGCCTCTAAACCTACTGTTCTGCACAGTTAGAGCAGCAGAACTAAATAAAACAAAGCCTTTTGAGAAATTGTTTTCCTAAACAGAAGGTGGGGATTCTGTCCTGATGGTAGGGAAAGGTCACTGCTAAATGTTTCCACTAACTGTGCATATGTACAGCTATAGAACACCTGTATGTCAAAGACATGGGGTTTTACTAAACGGGTATTTAAACAAATACTGGAAACTGTGGCTATGTGTCTTTAAAGAGCAGCTTTTTACTGCTGCTTCGTCTCTCGCCTCCCCCCCTCCCCAAGTCCTGTCATCATCTCTTTCATGAATGGTGCTAAGTGTGTGTGTGTGAATTCTGAAGTATGCCTTTTTTTCTGGATTTTCTGGTTGACAAAGGGACACAAATCTCCTTTTCAAAAAAAAAAAAAAAAAAAAAAACAAAACAAAACACAAACAAAGCAAAAAAACATCTGCTCCTCTCCTTTACCAGATCAATTTTAATTCAAAAGTACCAAAAGGTATTGCACTCAGCTCAGCATTCCTCTGTTTAAGAATTTAATTACAGATAGTGTCAGGCCAAACCATTCTTTCCTGACAAAATCTTTCTTTAGTGTAAACCTAATTTTCATTCTCACAGTGAAGGGAGACAGCATTGCATATTGTCCCAAATGGAGACGAACATGTGACAAGCTGGGAAATAAGTGGAAATAAAATCAATTTTTCCCTATTAGTGTCAAATTAAAAGCAAAGTAAGCTGTAGAAGTTGCAATAGCAGAAGTGACAATTGAAACAAGTGTTCTGAACCAACAAACAAGACCAATAGAGAATCAATTTTAACTTTGTTAGGTAAAAGGACCTTTGTTGTTGGTGATCTTGCAGTGCACAAAAGAATATCTGTTCAAATTCCAGAGCAGCAGCCAAAGACTCCACATCAACAGGCGGGAAGTCAAAGATATAAAAATGGTGAAAATTAGTGGGAAATTATTTTTACAGAATTTAAACTGTTAATACAACCCAATATACACGTCATTAAGATTTGCAGTTTATGGTATCATAAAAAAAATTGCTGTCTTTTTCACCTTGATTTGAACTCTCTTACCTTTTCACAAATTCAAAGAAATCTTTACATGAAAAAGAAATAGCATAGAAATCTGATTTCTTCATTTTTCTCCCCCCTTTAACTTTCCCCAGCTTCTTTCCCCTTCTTGTAATTCTTTTATTTCCCTCTGTGTGCCTCGAGGATATTAAGTACCTTTTTTTTCCCCTTTACCTTGTGTTTTCCCCCACATACGATGCCTGACACTCTCTCCCTACATTCATTTCCCCTAGCTGACTGCCCTGTCCCACTGTGGCTCGTGGTTGTGGCTGATGCCACCAGTCGTTTACAGCAGCTCTAGTTTCATCCCTCTCTTTAAGCCCTTATATCTCCTCTTCATAGCTTCCACTCATGCGTGCTAGCCTAAAAAGCTTGTTGACAGCAAGGATAGGAACCAGAAATGTGGTAGAACAGATCTCCGCAGATAGTCTATAAGTAATCTGAGAGATGCTTAGCTAAGAATTTGGGGAGCGAACTGTGGCTGGGTGGAAGCTCGCTCGTTATGCTCATCTAATGACAAGAAGCTGGCTCTTGCAGCAAGATATGATGTATGTTAGGGTTATCTCCTGCTCTCTGGATGCTCTATCAGAGACAATAGGCATCAAATGTTTTTTCTCTTGTGCAAGAACACGTGTAAAATCTTATAATTGCTTCCAGATCGCTTGCTTTCTGGTTGGGACATGCTTCACGCTGGTCACTTTCCTGTCCCAGGCAGGGATGGATAAATATTCAAATTGTTCTAGTTAAAAGAGCTATAAATCTCTGAGTCGCTCTCACAAAACTCACAAAAAGTCAGTCTTAGAAAATGAACGCCTGTCGTCCCCTATTTTGCCTTGGTTGCCTTGCATAGGCATTTTTCCAACTTAGGGCATAAGGAAATAACTCTGATCTGCATAGTCCAGGCACAGTTGTATGATTAGCGTCCAAAATCACTGGTCCATAAATGAAAGTAACAGCACATGAATAATGAGGAAACCAAGTTTCTTGGCTTTACTGAATACTTACCACATTTAATATAAAATATTTTCATAACTGTACTTTCAAAAAACTATAGAAAAACTGTTTTAAATTTTATGGAGATGTTTGAATAGGTGGTCAACATCAAAACTGTGTAAGAAGTGCTGATCTTAAATTTTTTTCAATATCATAAGATTGGTCCAGTGATTCTACACTACCAATCTAACTCCCCCCGCCCCATTACAGCTGGAGTAGGAGAAAAGAAACAATGTGTTAAATGCAAGATGTTAAAAATTAGGGAAAAGTTTAGTGTGCTGTTGAGGACTGAGGACTGAATTTTTCCGCTATAAATTTAGTTGTTGCATAATTAACATAAATTGACATAACCAACACTTTGTAATTAGATTCTTTATTAATAAATTCTAATTGTAAAAACACATGGATTTAATTGACATTTAACATGTTAGCTATTGCAAGCTTGATATCAATTAACACACTTATCAAATGTCAATTACCAGTTTTTCAGTTTTAATTGCTGTGAAATTGACTTGCCATGGGCTACCTTTTTAAATGTTAATGTATTAACAGTGTTCACAGATTTGATGTAATAAATACGACATCTAATGTGCACTTATTGCTTATGCAATTTGACTACTTTATATAAAAAGTTAAGTGTATTTCCTTCATACTTATTAAACAACAGTAAGAAGCCTTTTACTCATTAATTTACCGTACAATTAAATTTGATGCTAGTATGAAATAATTATCCCACAGCCTTCAGAATAGTTAGTCAAATAGGCAGGTCACCATTTTAAACCAGCATTAGCAGACATTATTAGAACTATTTCTGAACACTGTATTATGCTGCCAACTTGCTTTTTAATAGAAAATTCTCCATACACCTCCTGTATTTTCCTGTCTTAGCTATATAAAGTAGCGCTGGGTTACATGCCATGTTTGTTTGGGGAAAAAAAAAAAAAGACAACCAAAAAACCCCCCAAAAAAACAGTCCTGGACGTTCAGCTACTGATGACGATCCTGTCAAGCGAGCTGAACAAATGTGTCCCTTCCCTTATTTATGGCCCTACTGATGGCACTGGGCCATGGTGCTGATACAAGATTTTGGCTGCCAGGAGCATTTTTTGGTTTGACAGCTTTGTCATTGGCATCATCTTAAAGGATGAAATTTCCATTGTGTGTAGAATAATTACATTAAGTTCATCCATAGCATTTTATTTTAATCTGTGGAGCTGACATACTTTATGGAGCTAGGCACTCTCCCCGTTTTAATGGAGAAGAAAGTGAGAAGCAGTAAGGTCAAGTGATTTGCCTAAAGTCCTGAAGCTTGTCAGTAGCAGAAGTGTAGAAAATAAGTTCTGGTTCAAGTTACATTTTCGGAGTGGCAAGAGGATCAGGCTTTCCCAAAGGCAGTGTATAGTGGTGACGGATGAAAGGAGCGTTAATCACAGGCCTCCTGGAAAGGAGGGCTGCTTATTTAGCAGAATAGAATGAATATTTAAAAAGACCTTTCAGAGTATTGTAGAATAAATGCATATATCTGTAAGTTATTATGGCTTAAGGGCTAGCTATTAAGTGAAAGGATCAATGCATCAAATAGTAAATGCAGAACTTCTAGAACTAGAGCTGCGTGAATCATGATCTCCCACTCTGCTGACGAAACACACAAAGTCAGGGATCAAACTTTGCGTCAGACCAAACTGTTGGATTGGATTTCTCACCCCCCACACCACCCCTAGATAAGAGTGATCTGCACTGCTGACAAAGCTGTGTTTTCTTAGTAATGGGGGCAAACTCCCTCCTCAGCCTCTGGGTTCAAGGCCAGCCCCACCGGGAGCAGCTGGCCCTCGCTGTGCCCTGATAGCCACGAGCAAAAAGAGATGCTTTTCAGAGGTCAGGTAGAGCATTTAGATCAGCACTTGGCTGAAGGAGGTCAATTATCAATGAAGTCGTGGCCTACGAATCAATCCCACGTTTGCCAGTGTCTCCAGGAGCAACATCTAATCGAGCGGTTAGTCAGTTGTGCATTCACTCCTTACAGTCTTCATCTGTGGTCTCTGCTCCTTCATGCTGTGCAGTAAGACTTAGGCAGCCGAGGCTGTTAGCTTTGGCTACTGAACTTGCTGTGCCTGCTGATGGGTGGCACTTCGGAGCAATTTGCTGAGTACACATTTGCTGGAGCGTTCTGGTTCCTTGGTGGATTATTGCTCTGTTCAGATCAAATGAGATAAAAACTCCATTTTAAGCACCGTACATGAGTTGGTGGCCCTGCTGGGTCCAATAAAGATGCTGTCCCTGCAAGAGTCAGAAAGTTGTCCTGTTCAAACATATTTTTTTAATAACCAAAAGCTAATCACATGCTAAAATGCACAGATCTTAACCTTGTCATTGCCTCACCTGTATATTTTTCCTCGAGGATCAGTTTGTGCTCTTTCAGAGACTCATTCCCTTTCTTTGTGTTAGGATGGAGTCTACTCAGCTGAAGTCGCTTGGGTGAGTCTGTAATTACTGATTATGCCTCTTTGTAGACTTCTAGGCTATCGCCCCTGCTGACAGGAGGATCCCATGACTGTTACACATTAAAAACCATTATGGTCTGCTAAAGTACCAATAGGTCATGTCTCTTGCAGTTCTTCCCAGTGAAAGCCAATGCCCACTCCCAAAAAATAAAGCAGCTAGACCTTTATAAGGGTTCAAATACAAAAAGGGAGAGGAGTAAGAGGGAGAAATCAGAAGTGACATGTTATGATGCTTTCCTGAAGACCAACAACTCTTCCTTCTAGTGATGAATAATTTCCTAAATGATCCCACCTGCTTTCTCACCTGTCACTTTCACATGTGCTGTATCATGATTTCGTGGGAGAATTATGAAAAGAGGAAAGTAAATGAATTAATGAAAGACTGATTTCCAAATTAATCTCTTGTCTTCTTCTAGTTTCAAAAGTCTCTGGGTGCCAATAGAGTTTCATTACATCTATTAGTTTACTATAGCAGTTTGATTGCTATTACTTTAGCAAATATATTTCAGGGGAAAAAAACTATACCCCGATGGTGTCAAGTCAAAGAATAATATTAAACCGTCAGCTCTACAGTGCTCTTGTGTCTCTGATTATTAAGAATCATGTTTCATCTGAACTTTTTTAGTGGAGTTTTTGGAAGTGAAAATGTTTGGTTGCCATCAACAATGAGTACATTTAATTAGAATGTCTCTCTTTCCCCATTCCTTCAAAAAAATGTCTCGGAAGAATAGTATCATTTAAGATTTTATTTAAAGATAATATAATAGAAAAAGTGGAGGGTACTACAGCAGACTTACAGGCTGGAAAAAGGATTGTACGTCAGGCAAGAATTCATGACAAATGCGCGTGGTGTGAGATGGTACTTGCCATTTGCATGGTTTATAAGGTAATTTTGTCTTTATCAAATATTTTTAGTAGAAAAAAACAAAATGGTAATATAGTTAAGTAGAATATTGTGTAGAGTTGAGTGTTCATACTGCATGCATGTGAATGCCAGCAGTATGAAAGGAAACGTGCCTCATGTATATACGATGCAGGATTGTGTCAAACAATTATAACTAGCAAATGACAGACTGGGAAGCTTTGTGATAGATTCTCAGAGCTATAGGGTAAACCATTTATATCATGAACTTTTGATTGTCTCCCTAGCATTCTGTCCTCTAATCCATCTCTCCTGAGAGTTAATTTCACGCTCCAAACACTGAACAGCTTCAGACAGCTGCCACTTAAAAATAAACGAACATAAATAAACCATCAGTAACAAAGTCCTTCCCTCCTCCAGACCGCCACACGGAAGCTCAGCCTGATCAAAAACAGGGCTGCTTTTTCCTTCAGAGGCAGAATTTTTCCCAAATATAAGCAAAATCTAGGCATATCTTCCATTCATCTTGTGCGTGTGGTCTGTCACTTAGAAATGGTGCATAAGTTTGTCTGTTGCATACTGGAAGTATGGATGGGTTGCAAACTAGCAAGGTGCTGTCTCCTAGAAAAAGAAGGTACAGAGGGGTACGCCAGGAGCACTAGTGATCTCTTGTTTTTCAGATTACTGAAATGGCCAGAAGGACATCATTCACTGTTTGATTCACCAGTATTCTGCTCTTTGCCTGAAACGGGGGAATCGTTTAGTTTTTTTTTCCTCTTCCCCCCCGCTCATTTTTGTCTGTTGCATGTAACACATGCAGATTATGAACCAATAAAACGTTATGTTACAGAAGAGGCTCTGAGGCTTCTGGTAGGACAAACAGTACTTGTTTGTGAAGTTGGCTGAGGTATCTTTGCATAAGTATGACACGCTTGTAAAGCTAATTTACATTCTTTGGGGGGTTGGCTGAATTTCACTGTGAACACAGAAAGACGCTGGGTCAAGTATAGCCACCATGACCTTTCGGAATTTCAGGTGGAATATGTGACTTGGATGGCAAGAGCGTCATTACCAGTTTCACTGAATTCTCAGTAAAACCTGAAATATTGTGGTGGTTAACAAAATGTTACTCTGATAGCATGTCGCATGGCAGGACTGAGTATCCACTGATTTCAGGGTCGACTTTTAGAAATATGTTGTTGTGGAAATGTTTCTATCAGCACTAATTAAAGACAATAAATCTATCTTTGGTGTTTCTGCCTAGACTAAAATTGATAAAAATGGATAAATGTCATAAACCGCCATTGCCTCTCCGGTACTGTGTTTATGCATAAACATTAGACATGTAGACACCCAGAAGCCTGTTGGGTATACAGACATGAAGTGTCTCCCATCTTTGAAATTTGTGTGATCAAGTGAATATAGAAACAATACAGTTGAGGTTTAACTTGTGCTGAAAAATATGTTAAAGAAATGTACATACAGTTTGTACGTGGTATATGACATATATCACATGTTCAGGAAACATGAAGTTATAATTCTGAGCTTCTCTTATTCATTAGAAATCTCTTTTCATCTCTTTTTCCAACTAAATTTGATGCAGTTTTAAAGGACGCTGAAACTCAGCCATTTTTCTTTTCTCACGTATCTTACGCAGTTATATTGTAGACAGGCTAAAACAAACTGTCCATTCATGCTCATCAAAGAAACAGATCTTTCTTTCCCTGTTCTCAGTACACGCAGTTAGGGTGGGCCACAGTGGTAAGAGATACGATCCTTAAATTCCTGACCTTAGCAGTAAACCAGAGGAAGTAATTTTGTCCATTCCTTCTATGCATTTTTATAGACCAAATAAAAAGTACATAAATTTTGTTTTACTGTAGTTATAATCATAGCTATAAAAATTTATCACTAGATTCAGTAACATAGCCCAAAGCGCTGGAACTAGAGAAAGCAATAATATACAACAGGCAACCCTTCCTTACTTTTACTATGTATTAATGTTGTTACTTAAGTACTTACAGTAATTTTATTGGTAATGGAGCTTTAAGAATGGCATGCAGGACATTTAAGTGAAAGAAAACAGAAATTTATCCCTTACTTGCAAGTATAATCTTGGACATGTTGTGGTATCAGCTTATGGAAGTAATAATAACCATACATCTTGAAGACTTTTTTTTTTTTAAATGGAGTGCTTAATTGTACAACTAAGAAATAAAATCTTTAGAAACTTTCATGCTAGGTATAATGCTTTTCTTTTGTTTCATTAAAAGATGCTTAGCTACTTAAGTGTTGAGCAAGGAATAAATTAATTAGAGCTGAGCTACAAATGAGATGTCTTAAGTGGGGAGAATGCAGAAGGTGTAGAGAATACTCTACTGACTTCCAGTACTTTTTAAAGGAATTTTCTGCTAATGGTTGTAATTATTTTTCTAAGAGATTAATGTGCAGTGCCACTAATGTACTATCATTTCCACTAATGATCAATTTTCAAAAATATTTTCTTGGTTAGTTATTATTTTTTATATTTGTGCCATCACAGGTGAGACAAATACCAGAAACTAAAGAATCCTTTGTTGTCCTACCTGACTTGTAAAATTATTAGAAAGGTTTAGATATTTCATGCCTCTGTGTTTTTTCCACTAAAATAAGGTGTTTTTCCGAAGTTCCCATGAAGAAGAGTATTCTGTTTCAGTGCTAGAAACTGTGTGTGCGCGTATTTTACGAGTAGTGCCCAAAATCCAGAGATTTCGGCGTGTGCTATAATGTCTAAGTGATAATAGAGCAGTGCTTTTGGTAGCTGTTTTAAGTACTAAGAATTGGTTCAAAGCTTTCAAATATATAAGTAAAAAAAAAAATACATTAACATAAACTGTAAATATTTGTTGTTTTTATTTTAGTTTATTTTAGTTTGTATTTAGATAATTTTAAAAGAATTTTGTGTTGTGTAGTGCTTACATGCAACGCACAAGAGGATAAACAAAGTAGGAACATGAAGGAAAATATAAAAATAATGTAAGATATATTTAGAGTAAAACTTCCTTATTCTAAAACATGCATGACATAAATCTGTGCATTTCTCCTGAATGCGTGTCTTCATTTTCACAGGTTCTGGCTTATTCTCATCTCGTGGTCAAAAATGCATTGTGATGGACAAGCAGAGCGTACACAGTCCATTACCATGTCTCACTTGAAAGGTGTGTAATTATAGGGCAATAGTTTCCACCTGAGGGGTGGCAAAACGTTAGGCTGCTTGAAGAGGAATAAAAGTATGCTTCTGACTGTTTATCGGATGATACCAGATGATATTTTACTTTTTCAATGTCATACCTACTACACTGGTATTGCAGGTATCTTAGTGGGAGAGCTGGCAGAAAGTTTCTGATGAAATGAAATATCCTTTTTGAGTATAATGCTGTAAATTACAACTATTTAGTTTCATACACACCTGATCACGGTTTGTTCTTCCTTTAAAACAGCTAGACTGTAATAGAATACATCGTTGGAATAGTCACATGTACATTTAGGTATTTTCTCTGCCTGAATCAGATAGACATTCAGGGGAAAAAAGGGAGAGGGACACCCGTGCATACGTTCATAACTACACGTTCTAACTTAGTCACGAAGAGCAAACTCAGTAGAGCCCTTGCAGCTACTGGCATCGTTGCTTGTGTGTGACAGTTTGACTGGATTACAGCACTGAATGCTCCTCTTTGGATCTCAGAAATACTCCCACTAAGATTTTCTCCAAATCAAGTCTGTTTCATGAAACCTTCTAGTTTCAATGAAACTGTGCTTTTTCCAAGAATAAACCTTTATCATATGTGCCCCTGCATTTTTTAGACCAAAACCCAGACTGGGAATCAGGATTTTAAAACAAGGATGAGGGCAATATTTTAAGATTCAAATATCCTTCAGTTTGAAATAGGACAGAAGACGTTTTACTTCATAAGTAATTATTTAAGAAAATCTGAAACTCTGAGATTTTCATTGTAAAAGTTTAATATATACACATAGACACATATACACGTGTGGAGGGAAAGAGAAAGATATCGATATAACAAGAAAACAAGCTTTCATTTTCATTCCCAAAGTAATAACTTTAATCTGTAGCAGTGTTTCCTCCTCTTAACCGCTATACTGGAAAACAGAAGGCATCCTTTTGACCCATGTTATGTTACTGGTAGAAATGTCTATCGATTACTAGAATCAAGTTTAAGACTTTCCACCACTGTTTCGATATATTTTTTTTTTATCCTTGGGGTTGATTGAGGATATTTTTTTTTAATCTGCTTTGTTTATTTTATTTTTTACTTCTGCTTTCAATATTTCACAGTCACCAGAGAGAAGCAATAGCTACCGACACAAGCTTGAGTATTCTTTCTGGTCTGGGGAAGAGGAGAAAGAAAAGGAAAGAGAGGAGAGGAGTAGGATAGGCGAGCAAATATAAATAAGACAAAGGAAATGTTTTCTGCTGTCATTAACAGGAAAGGAGCTGTGTATTGCAGTAGAAAAGGTGATTGTTTTACCTGATCTATTGAGGTTGCAGAGATCTAAGAGAGGAAAACACCAGGATCTGACCACCAGTGTGAACTGGTATGGGTGGATCTCCTGTAATCTATAGGATTTGCCAGTAAGTCCCCAGTGTTGACCCTCTGGGTGAAAACAAGCCTTACCCCTGATGGAAATCTGAAGATTAGTTTTGGAAACACCATTCAGAGTTTTAATTCTGTTCTAAGGATCTAAAAATGAGTGATATGGTGGAATAAAGTTTTAACTTGTGTGACAACAGATTGATGGTCTCATATGAATTATCAAATAGATCCGGTAGCTCAGTTATGCCTTATTGTTGTTTTTATACTGCCTGATTATTCTCAGCTTTATGAATTACCAGCAAAACTTAATGGCGTATAAAGAGAGAGAACGCTACAATTATGCCCCTAGGCAAAAGTGGGATGTTTTAATAATGATCATTGTAGCATCACACATTACGGACATCACTGTGACCTTTTTTACTATAGTAAAATTGCCATTGCGGTTGCCATCTTGGCTCAGAATCTAAATGCTTTCACCTTTCCTGTGCACGGGCAGGTTTGGGTTTTAATGAAGTGCTAGAACTGTGCAATTTATATGAAGGAACGTTTTTATTAAACTCTTTTTTTTTTAATTCTCTCTTTTTTTTTTTTTACTGCCTTTAAGAGTACATTAGGAAAACTATAGAATTAACATCGATCAATATAAAAGAGAACAGGAAATAAAAGATACTTAGTGCTTCAGAGGAAACCTGTTCCTTTTACTATTGTCTGGTAGGATGAAGTTATATCTGAGTCGCAGCTTGATTGAGGAAGAGGAGATACACGTAACAGCCTAAATGCTGCTGCTACATATTCTGGAGTCAGCCTCTCAGGCTATATTTGTGCTAACAAGTCCAGGATCCCCTCCCAGGTACTGAAGCTAATGTGGCACGGAGCTCCCTAGCTGCCAAACCCAAATGACTATGTGCAAACTGACAGCAGGTATGGAGCCTCTATTATTCAGGCTCCTGAAACGGGGCCAGGAACCATTTGGGAGAACTCTAGTAGAAAGGAGCCAATTCTATGCTAGGGAGTATTCTCACAGTTTCAGTGTTATTTGTTTTCCAGTGCACAGCAACAGTCCGTGTCCTAGGCATGGACACTGGGTAGTACGGGCGTAATCTTCGTGCAGTATTCAGGACAGATTAGCTCAGGTTGGAATCCTGATAGCTATTTCTGTATAAAATCCTGTGATTGTGCCAACCATCAGACTCATGCCATCAGACTATTTAACAGACTTTTAGTTGCACCAGACACTTGACATCCACTATGCTTTATATTTGTTCTTATTAGATTTACTCTTTCTTCACTTCATTTTTAGGGTGATAGCCTGAAATATGTTATGGGACCAATAAATAAAGTCTGAAAGACCATGAATATAAATGAAAAGGATTCCACTCTGAGTTAAATTTAGCAGACCACTGACGGGGCTGATTATTTTGTTCCATTTAAGTTCAATGTTCTACCATTCCATAAATATTCCATTTCCCTTTCCAGCTCTGTTCTCCCCTTTTCTCCCAAATATACTCTGATCATCATACATTGCAAATTTGTCTTACAAATTTCTAATACTTTGGCTTCTAATGTTCTTCTATAGACATAATGATTCCATTTCAGTTCTTGTTCTCTGTTCTTTCTTAATACCTCTTTTGAGTTAATGCTGTTAATTAAGAGTTGAATTGTCCATTTCTTCAAGAAGAAAATGAATTATTTTCTTACAAAACTGGCTGATGCCTTTTCTCAAGAGATTGCTCTTTGAGGTTATATTTATTGATGTCTTTAAACATGTATTTCTTTGAATCAGTTGAGTACTTGTTTTACTACTATTTTTTTTCAGAGAGAGTGAGTGAGTTTGGTATTTTCATATGATTTCTGCATAAACAGATCTGATCTGATACCACTGCAGTACTTCCATGTATTATTCTGAAATGTCTTCCTTTAGTTTACTTATGCTAATAGATAACTTAAAGTTAAAAAATATGCTAGAAAAAAAGAAAACAACAACCTTTTGCCCAGCAATTCCCAAGCTCCTCATACTATTGTTTAACAACTGAGCAAGCATCATGCTGACACCAATATCGTTCTTTGTTCTCCCTGTCAGTCTCGGTCTTAATTTTCTCGATGTTCTTTACCTGGGAGCTACACCAGAGGGGTCTGATAACACACTGCCTGGAAGACAGGGGTTAGGGGAGCACTACCTTAGAGTGTCTGCCTTTCATACTGCTGCTTCAAGACGTGAGAGAATTATTAATATAAGCTTGTCTTGTAGTGTAAACTCATCTCAACCCTTCAATAGCAAGCTAAATCCCCTCTAGAAGTCTTCTTGAACGCGTAATGAACAATTATGCTTACCTGTCTTTATTAGGCTGTTTCGCCTCCTCCTGCTGTGATGAAAACGGGGAGAGATCTGCAAAATCAGTACTGTGTATCTCAAAGGTAATTAAAATTTTGATTTTGTAAGTGATTCATACTACTGAAAAAAAGTTTTCTTCCTGTGGTATTCTATACTGAATGCTCTTGCCCTGAAAATCTTGATAGACAAAATGCTCTTTAACATTTTCTGGCAACCTTTACATGGCAATTTGAAGTATTTCTATACTAGCTGGCAGAAAAGGTTAGTACTTTAAATATGTATCAATTATAGTTTTCTGCTGTTGTTAGAAGTGGAGAAGACAATCAGTGTGTTTATTTTAAACTCTAAAGGAAGCACAGATGCCTCGCTGGTAGCTATCAAAAGTCCAAACATTGATCAGAAGTAGAATAGGTTATATTTAACTAGGGATGGGGACATAAAGCAACAAAATGAGAAGGTGGTAAATAAATACAGGTTTTGCTGGAGAAATTAAATGGGGCCTGCAATAACAGTTAAATTGTCTTTCCTGGTGTTTATATCAAATTATAGTGAAATAAGGGAATACTTTTGGAATCCAACAAGCCAGTCCAGAAATTGTCTTTTATTTTGCTTTTAACTTCCATTTGCTAGTACAAATAAAAAGACCTCTCTGCCACAAGAAGCACCAAATTTCTAACATTGTTGACAGCAAAGCATAAAATATTTAACAATGTTGTATAAAACTCATATAAAGCATACAGCTGCCCATGCTTCTGTTTTCTTCAATGTATTGTATTTATTTATTTATATGTTTTGTTTTCTCCCTTTCATATTGATTGTCGTCTTCTGTTTCAGGTTTCATCGTAGTTCAACACATTTCTCAAATCAAGGTTATTGATATACACAGAGAAGATCAATCCTAATAATACCGAATACTGTGCTACATCCCTCAAATTAAACTGTTTCCATTCAGAACCAGCCTCTGCAAGTGAAGCCTTTTCTTCGTACACTGAGGTAATGACCCTGTTTAAACTTCTACACATCAGTGGAACAAAAGTAAATGTGTGACCTTACTTTCACCAGCTTTGTGAAAATTTGTTTTTTGGGGAGTTTGGACAGTATTTATTGTCTTATAAAAGAAATAGGAACTTCTTTTGTGACCAGAGAAAGTTATTGTCGGTGACGGTTGTTCACTTTTCTACCACTTTTATCAATAAATGCTACATACTGTTCTGGGCTACAGAGAAAGTAAGCAATAAAAGAGCCATCATTTAGTGACCTCATGCCATAAAAGAAGTGTTAAATTTCCTGCTTGCCAGTGGAAACAAACTAATTCCCATACAGACCTTCTGGAATGTGTATAAGATACTACTGTGAAATAGTTTGTCATTACCACTGAAGGAACTAGTGATAAGTGACACAACCTGGGTGTGTGCGCATTCAAATATATAGTATTTATGAGCGCAGACCAGTAATGTATTTCATCACGGTCATGGCCACTCTTCATGCTTAAAAAAATTAATTGTTTGTAAGGGTGATGGCGGGCCTCTGAGCTCACCACAATTCTCCCTCTGACTTCTGCTTCCCACTGTTAATGTTGTGATAGATCCTTGCTAATTGCTGAGTCCTCATAGTCAGGGCAGAGACAAAGCGTAGGCGTGAGGCTTTGCCTCAAGAGCCATGAAATGAATGAGCTGAATGGAAATGGAAATTAGTTGGGCCTGTACCAGAAGAAACTCCTTTCAGTGGGACTGGATCTATACTGGCAGGGAGTCAAAGGACACAAACCATCACAGAAGCCTCCTGTGTGAATGAACTTGCGTGTTAATGGCCCTCCTGGGAACAGGAGTACTTGAGGAGGCAAAGCTTTCTCCTTACCAACAGTTAAGCCAAAGAGTAGGGTAACCTTATAACATTTTTCCATATGACTGTTCCCGTTAAATTTTCTGACAAATGAGCCCAAGGGTGAATCAAATGAACAGGCAAGTGTCCGTTTGAAGACCGGACTGTTGACTGGACACTTTAACAAAAGGCGTGGTGGGAGCTGAATCAGCTGGAAAGTGCATCTTCTCTGTCACCCGAATAGTCGGTGCTTATTTCCATGATAGCTGGGTTGTTAATTTAAATTGCAAATGCATCTTACTATATGCAAAACGTGTGCTACTTATTTATCTTAGGTATAAGCAAGCTCATCACTTAAAACAGGAGGACACTCCATAGGAAAAAGAAACAGTAGTAGTGGGGAGGTGGTTCACATAAACACGTAAGCACTCCTTTTACACAGCGTATAGCTGTTTCTTTTAGAGCTTGGCAAATACTCCTCTTCAGAAGTTTTAGACATCAATATATAAATATATACACACACACACGAGTACCAAGCAAGGTATTACAAACCACAGGAGAAACTGGCTCTATCCAAATATTTGGGATTTCAGCTGTCATCCAGTTAAAACGTCAACTTCCGAGCAATACACAGAAAACTGTGACTTCCCTAAAAATCCAGTTCTTTAAAAACTCTTTGGATTGATTGAAAAAGAAAATTTTTTTTTTTTTTTTTTTTTTTTTTAGGGAGTCTTTGGAACATATTGGAAGTGTATTAAGTATACGGTAGCAGCAGTTCGCTGCATCTCTGACAGCAGTACAGTCAAAAGAGAGAACAAGCTAATCCGTTAAGGTGAAATGCACTAAAATAAAAATCTTCAGCATTTTCTTCTCACAGAAATTCCTTGTGCTCCCTCCTGACTTCCTGACAGGTTTAAGTCCCTTACCTAATGTTAATTTTAATCACATTTTGCTAGAGCACATCAAAAAAATCTGCAGTTCATCAGCTTTACAGAGAGGACATTGGGAATAGAAAATGTTTGGTGGTGTTTGCATGCAAGAACACACAAAATGTAGATCAGTTTAGAAGGTTTCAAAGGTTTCACGCCACTGTCCCAGTTCAAATTTTACCCCTGCTGGAGTTCAGTACATTTTCTTCTTTACTCTTCGTTATTTTTCTTTACTATTTCTTAGAGACCCTTCTCCAGAACGTTGCCAATGTTGGGCTTATGAAGCTTTTGCGATAGCTCCCTTTCTTATGAATGAAAGAAATTGTCCCTCTTTGGTGGCCTGTAAGCACTACCTGAACTAGTCACCTGAAGTTCAGCCTGTGCATTGGTAACTGTGCTTTTCAGTGCTCATCATTCCTTTACTAGGCAGCTTATAAAAATAAACAAAAAAACCCTATCCTGAAATTGGAAAAAGGGACATAATCTTGCTTTTGTTTCTATAAAACAAATAAAAATATTTATAAAGAAATATTTGAAACACCTTTGTTTAAAATAAGTTTTCATTTTTATATAACATTGTGGAAGAAAAAAAAAACTTTAAAATTATTATATTTCAATTTTACATTTACTTTTTACCTTTAGAAAACTGTGGCTTTTTTTTAAAGAAAGAAAAGATTTGGTAACGTTTTTTCTCAGCTCCTATATGAACTTGCTGTTTTTTGTTTTTTTTTACTAATTTGTTACTATTTTTGCATCATTTCTTCTTCTGTGCCTGATTTTCTTACCTGCGAAGAAAGGTCATAGAAAAAAGAAGGTGTATGTCTGGGTCTTGCCTTAGTAAGAAGCTGAAATGCTGCTGTGGGGTTTGCTTTGGGAGCCAGAGCCTGCAATAGTTTCCACTTTCTGGACACCAAGATTGTCAGAATGCCCCCTAAAGGCTCAGTACATAGGCAATAGCCTTGTCTGGGGAGCAAATAGTTTTAGAAATTCTAATAATGAAAGGGAATTATTTAGAAAAAAATATCTTTTTTTTCCTTAGTGTTTTTTTTACCAGAAGAGAAATTATTGACATATTGTGCTCACTTGTCAACCTCTGGTTTGCGTCAGCTCTGGTCTTCTGGAGTGGACTTGATACATAAAAGCCTAAATATATTTCTAAGTTGTGAACAGAGACATCTGATATGCTTTGGCCATTTTCAATTTTATTGGTAGTAAACACAGTAAATAAATTCACGTGTCATTGCGTATAGGGGGTTACACTGCAATGGAAATGACAATCATTGTCTTTGATTATTTTGGAGTTTGTGGCAAAATAGAAGTCATAACTTATAAATAAAAAAATTATATATTTATCATGATCATAGGATTTCTAATATGAGCGCTTTAGAAATTTAAACCCACACGTTTAAATATGGTCTGCTTTTATATTGCTTGTGGTATCTGAAGAAACTGTAATGGGAATTGTCATGATACCTTCCTGTGTCATTCCAAAGAGCTTTTGATGGTCTTAACAATTCTAATACAGGTATTAGCAGGTATTCTGTTTTTAAGAATACATGCACACGTGTGTTTTAGTCCTTGATTTAATGGATTCCTCTTTATTAGGACAGTCCAACTTTTTATTTAATGCAAAATTAATTTTCAGTCCATGTTGTTTTTGTCATTTCCAGGTATTCCAAAGTATACTTCTTTTGTCTTGCACATTTCGAGCAACTCAGATTTCAATTTCAACTTAATTCATCCTTATCGTGAATACGATTGTATAGAGAGCGGTTCTTCCCATGCTTCTGCATCCTCTTCAGTACACAGAAACTAGAAGAGGGGACCGGAAGAATGTTCTATCAAACTGAAGAAAAACTGTAGGCACTGCAAGAAAGGCAACTGTCATTATCTATCCTTACTGCTTCCAATGTCTGGAAAAAACGAGGGAAGGACTTTAACATTCCCGGTGAAATACACACTATCTACTCATCTTTGTGATAGAAGTATATCTTCCAAGGAAGATGTGTTACGCACTTTCAAAACTGTGGCTGTAAAGGTTTCTTTAAAGGTAACAGTTTCTTTCAAATGCTAACAAGTAAATTCTTTCGAGATATTTCTGAGAGAGTCAAGATTGAATAACAGGGTGATGCATTTCAAACTTTTACCAAAAAGTTTAGTGGAAAATGCCAGTGAAGATTTAGACAGATTTCAGAAATCATTCCCCACTGACAACTAGCAGTTGACAACTCTTTTCATAGGCAGATGCATCTGAATGAAAATCATGTGCCAAGAAATTCAATGTGTTTTCTCTGTGTCACACCCTTTGTTTAGTTTATTTTTTTCAGTGTAAACATGTAGAAGAGGTTACTTCTCTCTGAAGGCGTCTTTCTGTGAAATGGGAGAATGATGCAGTTGAGAATTGGGATGATGGAAAAATAACGGGCAAACAGCATAATGGGGCATTTTTCCCAAACATACGAGAAATCTAGCAGTTAATGTTCAGAAGATACTGATTTTCTTCTATGTGCAGTTTTCACAATAGTAGAAAGTAAGTCAGACAAATTCCAAGTTGTGGGTTTTTTGTTTTTTTTTTGTTTGGTTGGTTTTTAACAGAATAGAAGAATTCCTCTCACATTGTCTTTTGTATCCAGTCAAGGTTTTCTTGGTACAGGTCCTACTCAAAGAATGAGCAGAAGATACTGATTGTTACTTTTCAGCCCCGTGTCTCATGTTCGAGTTCTCAGGAGGAAAAGCATAAAATCAGGAAACAAAACGTTCCTCTCATTTCTTTGTCTATTAGAGGTGCCCAGTAAAGGAAATATAATTATTGTTGTTATTAAATTTATTTTAATTTTCACTATACTTTTCAAAGTCTTTTATAACAGGAGGATACATGAGGCTTATTTGTAGCTGAGGTGTAAAGAGGTTACCCAGCATCACACAGAAGAGCAAAGCTAAAGCAAGAGTTACAATCCAGGCTCATGGACCTGTCCGGTGCTTTGCACGTGAGCCTACATGGTGAGTGTGAGAGGAATTTGACTGTCTCCTTCACTAGTTTCAGCTGTGCCTTTTGTTCCCCAGATTTCCTACAGCAGATTTCTCATGTCCTTTACTAGGCTCCTCTTTTTAGTTGCTTGTTTGCTTTTATAGAGCTTCAGTTTTCAAATGGCACTTCTTGTGCTTTTTCAGGTGTTAACAATGAGCCAGGTACTTCACTCTGTCTGTAAATGTAATGTATAAGACTCAAGAAAAAAAAAAAGAAAAAAAAATTATTAGTATTAGGGAGGCTTAGTAGTTTCCAGCTTATCACTATCAAATGTAATTTATCAGTTGAGAGATATGTATAAAACCTTGTTTAGCACTATCGGTATAAACAGGATGTCAAAGGAAACAAGAATGAAATTACATGTTATACTCTAAGTCAAAAAAAGCAAACCCCACAAAAACTGCTGGAGAACTTCAGCAAAGAGTGCTGATAAGTATTTACGCTAAATCTCTGAGGAATGAGCCTTAATCTTGGCAGTCTGTGGGAAGTAAACAGAAACGTAGCCAGCTTGTGCATCCTGACCTGGAAAAGCTTCAGATCTTGGGTTGGTTGTTTGTTTTTTTTTTTTTCAAGTGAAAGTTCCCCAAACAGCTGCTGCCATTTCAGTTCTCACAGGTAATGACTCACCTGCTTACAAGTACCATTTCTCAGCCCTGAGGTTAGGGTTCCCCTCACAGCCTGTATCGTTTTTCTAAGAACCTATTCAAACCACTTTGCATAATTTCTTCCATTTTTAAAGACCGCCAGCAAGATCAAGAGTTTATAGCAGAAGAGGAGGAAGGGAAAAGAGATACAGACAAGGTGATGAGATAGAAAGAAAATTCATGGAATTCATTAGGCTTGAGCCTAATTGCTTAAAACCATCTCCATGTAGAGATGTCTAATATTCTATATAAAATGCGTTTCAGTCATGCCTTATTCCCCATTTTGTGATGAGAATCAATTTTGCCTCCAGTTTTTCAACAGATATCTAATTGGGGCTGAAATATTGACCATCTCTTTCCTCGCCCTTCCAGGGGTGTGGGAGTAAAATGTGAAAATTTCATTTTAATGGAATAAAAGTATTTCTGTGTGCCTATGTGTTATTTGCGTACACAGAAGTTTTTATTCCCAAAACTCAGAATGTACCTTATCTTTTTTCTTTCCTTTTTCCTTTTTTTACTAACTCTATAAAGCAGATGATGCAGCTGTTTCAAACAGTAAAAGCAGATCATGGGTTGGTTAAATATAGAAAGATATATTCATGCATGTCTTAATGGATAAATGTGTATCTGGAGACCTTTTTTTTTTTTTTTATATTCCTTTATTTTCTGTAACGTTTTCATACAGTAAGAAGAGGCTCTCCTCTGTGATTAAACCCTTGGCATCAAACAGATTTAAATACAGAATATTTTTTTTCCCCATCCTGTTTTAATAAACCATGCTTTATCATTCCCAAAGGGTCTGCAAAATGCCTTACAACCAGTTTTGATTAGCTGCTTATTAAAATGTATGTCTATTTTTGAATAATATTTATCATGTTTTCTTTTATTTATCTATGGTTTAGGACTATTTCTGTGACCCATGTCGCCAACCTAAAAGTACAAAGTGCAGCTATCAAACACCACTCCAGCAAAAGGTATTGATGCCCTAATGTTCACTCTTAAGTGTCTTGAATATGTAGTCTAAAAAAGTAAAAAATAAGATGTAAAATGTAGGTCTGCATTTTTTTCTAGACTGCTGTAATACAACACTTGACTATTTAGTATGCTATCTGTTCAGCCTGGGTGAAATTAAAAATTACTCAAATTATGTCTATGGGGAAAGTCAAAAAGTCAAATTATTTTTTTAATGTTATTTTTTCTTCACTGCATTTTGTAATCTTATTTTTGTGAGCTAAGTAGAATCATGGAATCAGTCAGGTTGGAAAGGACCTCTAAGATCATCAAGTCCAACCGTTAACCTAACAAGTTAGACAAGTAGATAGACTGTATCTAATAATGCCTGTAAGTATGAAAAAAGCAGACCGCAATGTATTTTAAAACACATGATTTGGAGAGCACATGATTTTAAAACACATGATTCGGAGAGCAGCTCCGTGTGCTGTGTTTGACGGGTCCATTGCAGCTCCTGGCTACAAGCAGGTAGCTTCAGCCAGTGCTGATGCACAGGCAGAGGGAGAAATAACCCCGTATTTCGGTCCGAGAGTGTTTGATATCAGAGGACAGCCCTAAGTCCCTGTGTGAAACTCTGTGTGGTACTACCTGGGTACCAGGGCCACCCCCCAGCCCGAAGACTGGTCCTCTGCCCCTCCCAGGGCTTATGCTGCCAGTGTGAAACCTCGCCGTAGCGAAAAGTGAAAGAATCTGATTCAAATGCAGTTTCTGTGACAATTACAGGCCAGTTACAGTTTTTCTGATACAAACTCTGCTTTTGCTTCATGCTTAACAAAGGAAAGAATTTGACCTTCCCAAGTCTTACCTTAAATAATATGTACACATCTATCTATAGCTAAGTAGATATATATATCTACATAGATTATATATATGTATAGGATGAAGATATGATTGGAATTATTTAAGTTACAGTTTTAATGGCTCCCTAAGGAATACCTTCTTTTTTTTTCTTAAATTTAAATAGGCATTTTTCAGGTCAGCTTAAAATAAAATCAATCAGGCGTGCCATATGTCTTAAAATATTGCAAAGACAGGTGATATCCAGAATTCTTCCTTTTGTAACTTTCACTGGGTCCTAGAGGGTTTTTTTTTGTATGTTTTACTGGCAATGGCAAATAATATTATGGATATATATTATAGAGTTTCTACGTATTTTTAGAACTCTTGAGATGGTTGACACACTTTATCAGGCGTAACTTTCCGTTACGCTTGCATCACGTACCCTTTTTTGTGATACATAAGCATATGTCAAAGTTAGAGAATCCTTATCAAAAATACCCTGTTATTTCTCTTTTAATGGAATTTTTTGCTTCTTTTCTTTGTAATCTGGCATGAAGAGGGAACAGATCTAGCGGAGCAGCTCCTCTGCTAAATTAAGCACTTGGACATTTAACACTTTGTGAACTAACATGACTTCTTGACAAACTTTCGTCCCTTCTAAGGCGTATTTCACTTACAAAGTATGATCCTGTTGCAAAACTGCTTCCTGGGTCCTGCCCTTAGTCAGTGTCTGAATATTGGCCATGTTCTGGGTTAGTAGCATTCGTCTAATGAGTTTGGAAAAAGCAACTGATACAGCTCCTTTGAATCCAAGCTGCTAATAAGGCAAAGCAATTAAGTGTTTCACTCAATTTCAGCTGCAATTAATGGTGGCACCACGCCTTTGGTGCCATCTATGCGAATGGGGCCTCCGAGCTACAAGAAACACCCATAAAATCAGCAGGGTTACACGCAGAGTTCTGCTTTGTGTGTTGCATTTTGATATCAGCCCTATTTTTTCTCCTGCTATGTGGGAAAATACCCAGTATTTTCAAGGAAAAATATGAACACAACAAAGTCTTTATATCCTGAAACACTGCACCACCACGCATCAACCTACAGCAAACTAATTGCTCAGAAATACGATTTTGAAAAACAGGACTTGTATTGGAAATTTAAAAATATTCTTCCTTGGCTGTTAAGGCACAGGCAAGATGATAGCCAAGATTTTCCTGAAAGGCTAGGGGGAACAGACCCGAAAGCTTCTCTAAATGTATTCTGTGGGAACTGATTTCACAATAAAACTTATAGGATCTATCCAAGCTGTTTCTCCATTGGGAATCTGCAGAGCATTTCATTAGAAATGAAAGGTTATAGGCACACCAGTGTTTTCACAATAGACCTTTTACTAGATGACTTTCTAAACTAGTGTTGAATGCTTCTAAGGATGCAAATGTATTTTCTTGAAAACACGGTGACTCTGAACCTTGCATGAAAACAGTCTCATTTAGAGAATTACAGAATTGGTGAGTTCAATCTACGTTACTGAAGAACTCTATATATGTTTCTCTGTAAAAAGTAGTTTACCTTTTCTAATTCTGACACGGCTTTTTCATCCTTAGCTTTGCCCTTTACATCAATAGCGTTCCTGTTTCTTACTTTAACTTCTCAGCATGGGTTAAGGGGACTGAAGCTGAGAAAGCAGGAGAAGTTTTCATAAAACATCTGCTTTTGGTATTGATTGCTGGTTTGTGTTATAGATGATGCTTTAGTGGGTGAAAGACTCCAGCTGATCTCTTGTTCCTCAGGCAGGGGAATTAAGAATAATAGGATTCTGAAAAGTTTCTGTCCGTATATTGACACCTCAGGATTTGTTAATGCTTTTAGAGAACACCACCTTATTTTTTACATAAGCGTTGAAAGTGTTTAATGAGCAACAATGCCATTTCCTCGTCAGGGGCTGGGAGAAGTTAGAGAGGATCTTATGTTTTTCCATAGATAGTGACTCTTAGCGGTACTGTGGGGGAACATGAGAAAAAAATAGATAAAAGTTCTAATCTTTCTTCTCTTTTTTGGATGAAACTGTTCCACTTAAAGAAAACAGAGGTTAAATATTTATTGTGTGATTGAAAAGAATAACTTTGTAGCTTTGCGGATCAGAGGAAACAGATCTCCACAGCTCCTAGCTAAACATTTTCATTACTGAATTGCTGATACTACATGGATGGGCCTCCCACGAGCTCAGAGTTTTGAGTGTATTCATAAAAGGTGGGATTTTCTGTATGAATCTGAGCATCAACATGATGCTTACTTCAGGCTTTAGAGAATCTTAAAAGCAGATCAAACCAAACACAAAAATCATTTTTGTCCCAATCGTAAATCTTCATTTAGTCATTTAGCTTCTTGTAATTTTATAGAGTTTTTGTAAGGGTTAATTATTTAAAAGCAATAGATTTTTACTTTATGAATAACCTCATTTTGTCTCCAAAATGGATATTAGAACTTGGCAATAGTTCATTCTTGGTTTTGCAGCAAGAGTACTGACCTGACATTTGGAAACGTAACCTCTCTTTTCTGTGAACCATTCAAAAATAATAAAAAAAGGCAATAGGCAAATCAGTATCAACTCTTTGTTCTGTAATTGAAGAATACTGAGTGTATCATAAAATGTCTATAGTCATTTAGATTTGTCTTAAAAAATGCTTATTATAAAATGATATGCAGTATTAATTACAATAAAACATTATGAACTTACTGGACAGAAAAGTCTAATTGGTAGCACTCTGAAGGGAGAAGTCTAATGCTTTGCTACGTAGCCTTAGATAAATATTTTTTTACTAACTAGTGCTTGGCCTTTGAAAAGTTATTTTAGGGAAGAATTCAGGTCTGTGTCACATTAACCTTGCAATCTGGGCTTAAACATGGGATTTATTCCCTAAAAATGTCCCCAAAATAAGACGATTTTTTTTTCCTCATCTTGAACTTAGGTCTTTTCTGCTTTTCATTATGTTTTTATTATAAGAACTGGTGTGGGGCAAAACAGTCAAAATGTGATATCTTCTATAGACTTTCTCAGGCAATATTTTTAATATGAACTCCACGAATCTCTGGTTTACCATTAGTTTTCTGATTTTGAAGGCAATGGATACCTAGGAGTGATAGCAGTTCTCATTCAAGTGTGACACCTAAATTATTCAGGTGTTTATGCAATGACTAAAAATTAATTTCCCAAGACTCTGGAAAACTCTGTCCATTTAAAGATAACGCTTTACAGAGATGTAACTGGGAATGTACTTTCAAAACATCTAAGCTTTGTGTTTGTTTATGATCTGATATGCTAGGTTCAGCGATTACTGTATTGGCCCAATTTATTTAATTTGGTAAATTATGTAGCCGTTCAACATGATTTAGTTTAATATCGGTATGCTCTTTGGATGGTATGTTTCATTCAATGCGTGATGTATTTGATGCCGCAGGTACAGTGTTTTTGATTCAATATATTAAGTATCTGATTAGATAGGTTATGTATCTGATTTGGAATATGGCTGATCTAATAGACTGCTTTTATTTCTGTGTAAGCTGCAGTAAATTCTCAATTTATTTAATTCAGTATGTGATCTATTGGCAATATATGTAGTTGTAGTTAATGTGTTTATGGGAGTATGTAATTCATCTGCAATATTTCTGAATTTGAATAAGCTGTACCTCATATATATCCTCAGAGGCTAGAAGGCAACTTTAAAGTCATGATCCTGAGTACTGAGCACACCCATTTTTGGTGAATATTACTGGATACAGATCACTGTTTATAAATGTTGCTGTTTGTGAAGTATCTTGAATTCCAAATGGCCTTCACAATGTCACAGCACTACACTTCAGATTGCATGTTCCAAAATTATTGTCTATATCAAAATAATCTATTAGGGACACTTGACAGCAATACTGTAACTATTTTAGAAGACATATTTGCAGCACTTCTTTTATAACCCTAAGAGTATAGGGTTATAGACAATATAGGCAATAAACCCAATAAAACACAGAAGGTCTAGGTAAGGACGTAGCCATACTGCTTGCTGGGGATCCATACTTCTGCTGTCTGAATTCTGAAATTGCGTGACACAAGTCAGTATGTTCATATGGTTTATAATGTAAGGCCTAAATTAACATTTGAGCTCTTCATAGTCTGTAGGAAGTTAAACAAAAGATGTTTCAGATTTCACAGCTCTAATATTAACATCTATTTTGCGTATGGTAACAAAAAAAAACCCAAACAAGCAAATCATCCAAAAGTCCTGTGAAAAACATTGTACTTATAAAGAAATATTTATGCTTCCAAGAAGAGTCTTCACCTCTCAGAGGAGCTGATGTGTTAATTATATATGAAATTCTGGATCAGATATTTAACAGAAGAGCCAACTAGAAAAAGCTAAGATAATTTCATTAAGAATTTAACCCTTAAGTTATGGAAGGAGGAAGGAAAAAAGATCTCCTGAAACCTGATCAGTGAGTAAGACAAAAATACAGTATTTGGTGCTGAACTTGCATCATCTCATAGATTCCATCCTGTGTATTTGTCAGGGCAATTTCTGGAATTCTTTTCTTAATTACTTGGTTGTTTACATGAGTTTCTGCAAGTATTTATTATTTGGTGTTTAAACAGCCAAACAGATTGTGACAAATCATAATAGAATTTTTCCTTAAAGAGGAAAGGCATATATTTTCACTATTGTAATAATATTCAATCAGATGTGAAGGTGGAAAGTGACGTAGATTGTTGTTATTTGTTCTGTGAAATTTGGAAAAATCCCAAAGAGGGGACAAAATCATTGCAGTTACTCAAAACCAGAATTCCATATTTCCTTTCCATTTCTCCAAATACTGAATTATTCACACTTGTCAAAAACTATTTTGTAGTTTACTGTCTCTTACTGTGTAGAAGAAAAAGAACACTTTCAATCTTACCGTTGTTTGTCAATTAGGAGGAACTATTTCATCTGTTAAAGATTTGATCTGCTTTCTCCCCTGAAAAAATTCAGTCCCCCTCTATCACTTGCTGTGCACTGCACTCCCTGCCTTCTTACCGTAACTTATGAAAGTAGGAAATGTGATTCTACCTTTTAAAATGTAAGAGATACCTACTTGTGCCTTGGTTGATAGGATCCTGAAGCAGATTTAGTGTGTCAAGTACATAAATTTATCTCCATCTACATTTCATGGCAAGCAAGAAAGAACAGATAGCTAACTGTTGGTGGTGTTTTCAAATACAGCATAAAATTAACTCCACTCCACAGCTAATTGATGCATTCTAAACTGAACAGTGACAGATGAACACCACTTTCCATTTTACTTTGTAGCTTTATAGTAGAGTGTGATAAAATACATGAATGTTTGTAATGAAAAAAAGTGTAAAACAGTTTAGATATTAGGTGGCTGGTAGTGTAGACAGTTAATACTAACTAGTGCTTTAAAAAAAGTGGAGGTGGAAGGAAACAGGAGAGAAAACAAAATATAATTCCTGGAAATTAATGGTAAAAACAGTCCAGAATCTCCCTTTGCTTCATCCAGAGTAGCTGGACTGTTGCAAGAAAAATGTTTAATTGTATCTTTCTCATCCAAAATTAACAAAATTGTAATTTAATATAAAACTATAATTTAAAAGGGTCTTCTTGCTTGGCCCGTATTTGTGTGTATGTACTCACCACCCACCAGTGGGGCAGTTGGATGTAGATATTGATTCATTACCTGTCTGAATCTTACCATGCTACCTCACATGTTTTAACACCATCCTGGTTCACAGTGCACTTTTCCCACGCTTGCCTGCACATGGCTGAAAAAGGGCTGCTGAGGATTTTCACTTATAATGAAATGTTTAAATTGTTCTCACTCTCCTCCATGTATTTCTGTGGAGTAGAATGTGAAAGGCACAGGAGACATGTACCTTTGGCGTGAATACTTTAGGTAATCCCAATTTTGTGAATCAACCTCGAGGGAACCATGACTGGTGATGCAATTTAACTTAGTGTTAAGACTAATCTAAAGATAGGTGTACTGTAAAAACTTGCCAGCATTGCTCTGTCTGTCAGAGATCTGATGAGTTATCTCCGACCAACACAGGGCTGCTGGCAAAAGTTAAATTCAGATGTAGTTGAAGACAACAACTAAAGAGCACAGACTGACTTTCTCTGGTAAGACTTTACATCCCCCGGGAGAACTAGAATAAGTATTTTAAAATAATAATTCTGCTGATAGGTGTTAGCTCCATAGGAAGGGTGGCAGTTCTCTCACTTACCGGTTGACATCCAAAAATTGCTGTCAAATTCTAAGTTACTTGCCCAAGATCCTCTTAGAGTCGACAGGGAGAAATAGGCACCATTAGGTAATAACTCTAGATATATTTCAGGGATATTTGAGATGATTAACTAACTATTAAACCTTTAGTCTTACATGAGAAGAAATTCATCTTGGTAACATTTTGCTAACAGTGCATTTCAGGATTGAAGTGTTGATAATTAGTTACAAGTGTAGACAAGGCCTAATTTGAGTCCAAAGCGCAATGACTGACATTTTTGTTGTCATACATCATCCCGATATAATCAGGTTTGTACTTTGAGGATTTTATTATGAAGATTGAAACAAGCCTTGTTTAGCATTTCATTTGAATAACTTTTCATCGTAGGTACAGTGCTTTAAATTCCTTCAGGTTCTAAGAATTTTTGCAAACACCTCAGCAGTAAGTCAGTTTCTTGCAGTATAGATTTCCACAGGATTCTGGAAGGGACGTTTTTTCCTGTGTTTTTGCAAATAAAACTAATTTGCGTTTTGTTCTTACTCGCATTGTAAAAGCACTCTGCCTCCGCTGTTCATTGCTAGAGATTTGAGTAAGATGATTAAATCAGTCTTGTGACTGGGCAGATTCTGTTGGACACAATGCAAAACCAGTAACTTTTTGTTACTGTTCATATCCTGATCAGATAGTGGTTGTTTCCTTATCTGATTCAAAGTCAAGTAAGATAATGAAAGATACACGTTGGAGATAAATAAGTAAAAACCAGATGTCATGTAATATTTATGTAAAGATACCAAGTACAACTTGGATTTATTTTTTAAAATGCCATTTTAAATGCACTGTAGTGATTTTTCGTGACAGATAATTTGAGAACTCCAAACTTCTGATAGTTTCATTAACAGAAATATCTGAAGTTCAATTCAGTTGAAATAATGCATTTGCCAAACTAAAATGCACTTGGAGTTGTTTCTGCTTAATATCTTAACATCTAATATGAAGCCTATTTGAACTCTATCAAAAATCCCAGAAACTGTGCTCTCATTAGCCTGTTGTGTCACTTATATTTTTCAACGGCTGCCCTGAAAGTTCACACAAAAACCCATATTACAAGAAATCCAACACTGCCTCTTGAAGATTTAGAAAAGTCTAAGGTGGATTCTACATACCTATTCAAATTCCACATACCTATTGAAATAAATGGTAAATTAGTAACTTGCAAAGTATTAGCAGAATTTGCTTAAAATTATAATCAGCTTAATTCAGAATTCTGTCAAGTAGTTTTATTTTAAGAGTCTGGTAAATTAAGCAAGCATATTTTGTGAGTATTTTTTCAAAGTTATGCGATGCTATATTTCAGCAACAGTGTAGATACAGATTTTAGTTATTACCTGCCATCAGTAATGACAGTGTTTAATGTTTAGCCTCTTCATGCTGTGATCCCTTCTGACTTTGTAGAGCTATGGGTATAATGTCATTGAAAATCCAAGTACTTACATAGATGACTGCAATTAATGTTAAAGGGAATTGGAGATTTATATGTGCCACTGCCATTATCACTAATGGAAATTTCACATGTAAATTGCCATGCATGGAAATAATATGCTTCTTAGTACACTTTATCTAAAAGTCATCTGTGCAAGCAGTCAATTTAAATCATAAATTCAGTCCTCTTACACCATGGCAAATATTTCTTTTTTAAAAATCAGGGTACCAATTTTAATGTTAAGAATTGTCTTTATACCACTTGAATTGTGGAAAATTAAAGGCTAACGTATGCCTGGCTGTGACATGCAGCTTCCATTGCTTTTTTGAGATCATAGACAAATGCAACTTTACACACAACACTGGGAACTCACAAGTCTACCACAGCTTCTTTGGTGTACTTGCTCACAGCGAAACATGAGTGGTAGGCATCAAGAATGGCTGAGCTCCAAAAAATAATTGCTAACCCCTTAGCCCTAAAATGAGCCCTTGAAGTGGTATATATCTAGGGCATCTCTGACAAGCTCTTCGTGAGGAAAAAGTCACACCTGTTGATTTGAGGGTACAAGGCGCTAAGATCTTAGCGAGGGATGTTATTCTCTTTCCTCTGGAAGTAACGTAGGCAATAAAAGGTAAAGAAATCAGGTTATAATGTGCAATGCTCTCTACTGTCTGGGAAAAATGCAAATATCTTCGCAGCCATGAAGAGTACGAAATCCCACGATGACAGGGATAAAAGTTGGATCACCCAGCTCTCGCCATATGGAAGTGGAGGTCACCTGATGTAGGCTACTGCTTTGTCACAGTTGCTTAGACAAGATAAAAAAAAGATGTTAGTGTATGTGGACATTGCAACAGGTCATCTGAGATACAGATGTTGTGGTTTGGTAATGCAACGTAAAAGAAGAGTGAAGTACAGTTTAAGAGATTGAGTGCAAGGCTGCCAAATTGCAGTGCCAGGGACAGGTGAAGTGTTCAAAAAGCAAACTAAGCCAACAGAGCATATGGAGCTGTCTTAAGCTACTTGCATTGGTAAACTTAAGACTGATATGAACATGGCTGTCAAAAGTAGTATAGACATAGCTATTGAGAAGAAAGAGCTGGGACAATGAACTTGTGTCTGAAAGATCTAAAAATGAAGGATACAATATTAATGGAGAGTCCTGGTTTGCAGCCCTCCTCCCAGAACACTTACAGCATTTTATGCAGTGCTGGTTTGCCACCAGAAATAGTCCTTGTAGTCCTGACTGGAACTCAGGATCCTGCAGGGCAAATGCCCCGCTAACTATAATATATTATCTGCCTTTTTGCTGCCTTTCTGCACAGTGAAAGCACTTCACTGAGGCAGTGCATAGCCTGGATCAGTGCGGCAGTGTGTGAGTTGGAACAGGCAAAGTTTGATAACCAACAGTGCCTTGAGGTTATTGTGTTTAAAAAAGGATACTATTTAATGTTGTTCTTTGATCCGTTCCCTCTGACTCAAAGGTAGATGTAGAAATCAAAGCTGAGAAGCAAGGTTTTACTGTGAGTCTCAGCTGTGTTTCCAACTTTGTAGTGGAGGTGCGCTGTTGCAGTGCAGAGATAATGGGACCACGCCAAGTCGTATTCTGCATCTGGAGTAGTTACCTCAGACACGTGAAGCTTCTTGCTTGTTGTTATCCTGTATTAGAAAATGATTTCCACTGGATAAAATTTACGCAATATAACAATCTGTAATCTTATAATGAAAAATTTGTGGAAGTATTTTATGTATTAGCTACAATGTTGTTTGGTTTGGGGTCTTTTTTATTAAATATCTTCATGCCAATCGAACATTCTAGATAACTTTCTAGATTTATTTTTTTAAGTATACTCTAAATAGCAAAGATGATCTACTTTTATTATACTCCTGCTTCTAGACTTCATGACAATTATCCTAACCTCCATACGTGCACCACATAAACCACATTTTTATTCTTAATACGCTTCTTAAGACAAAAAGAGCTAAATGACTGTTGCATCCATGTCCCCGGTACTATCTTAGCCCCCAAAACTAATTCCTCTCAGATTTGACAGAAAGTGTAAATTTCAAAGATATTTAAGGTCCTATAGGCTCCATATAGTAAGAGCTTCAGGGAGTGTCTTGAAACTAAAAATCAGCTGTTATCTGGACCTCGGAAAACCCATGCAGAAAAAGAGCCACATATATGCTGCAAAATGACTTGAAAAAAATAATTAAAAAATCTGTGAAAGCTTGTAACTGTAAAATATACACCTATGGAAAAGCCATCGGTTACTTCATTAATTACAGGGTCCATGTAAGAAGTTGTTTAAATTTTCGTGGTATCATCTCTGCAGAACTGACTGCTTACTCGTGTTATACCATGAGATAGACGAGCACAGTTAATCTTTTCTACATTTGTACATTGTTCTTGTACGATTCTGTCATTTCCCCACTTCTCGCTCTGGAGTTCCTCTTGCTTCTGATTCCCTCTTGCACTTCCACTGCAGTATCATTTTTGAAAGCAGGAACGAGCTTCTTTCGAGTGTATTTAAACAGCCTTACAATTCTGCATAGCAAAACTCTACAACCATATGTAATTACTTCTATAGTTTTCTTTCCCTTTCTTCATCTCTAAGAGTCATAGATAAGCATTTTAAAATTTTTGTTCTGACCAGGATGGTTATTTTACATTTGACTGCTACTAGTGCCTTAATTTCTCTCATGTTCCTGAGATGGTGAGGTCTGAGATTTGCAATTTTTTTCTTTGTTGTTTTATTGGGGATTTCATAAACTGCAGTCTCCTTTGATTTCACTATATAGTAACCCACACCCCTTTAAAATGTAAACCATTTCCAATGCTAAAAAGGAGCAATATTAGGATGTTAAGAACCAAGTGTTAAAGAACACATTTTCAGTGTATAGTGTAAACAAAACCTAATGCATTTTTATGTGCTGAAGTGCTCTGGGTAAAACCTAACAGAGAGAGTAGGTTTTACTTAATCTATTAAGCACATTTATGAAGTCATTACCCTTTATCTACACTGGATGTGTTACCTAATGAGCTCAAATCAGACCTCCTAGGTTTAAGTAATTCCATAATGGAGATTTAGACATACCCATACCCTTTTTCTTTCTGTTTTGTAGAAGTTTGTGCTTCAGATGTTAAAATGCTAACACTCCTGCTGTACCAGGGGTAGGTGATATCATTAATGGCCATGTACCTGCTTCAGGTCAAAATGCTGAGAGCAGCAGGAGAGTAAAACATTCTGATCAAGTTATTCTGTTTATTAATAAAATACAAATATCATGTTTGCTCGATTTACATAATGCAAAATTCTCTAACTTTGCTTTCCTTAACCAGAAATTCAGTTGCTTTTTTATGTTATATTTTACATAACTTTTATATTGGTATAGACTTTTTGACATATCTCACTCATAAAATGTCTTGATAATGCTGTACTCTTAGTAAAGTTACTTTAAAATGAAAAATGCCATTGCAATTTCACTGCTCGTTAACTATTCCCAAGTCTTAATACCGTGAAGAGCTTCTACTTTATCTCCATAACAAAATATACGAAAGGTACTTTTTCTTCTTCTTCTTTTGTCATAATTAGTTTTTCTATCTTTCTATTTAGCAAAACATATGAAGAAATTACAGCTTTCTACCCCAATTTGTTTTAGCCTTGTGAAACAATTTAGTTAGGCAAATGGCATCTTCAAAAATAGTTATCATCAGCTGATAATTTCAACTTTTTAATTTATTCCAAGTGTTTTATATGCAATCTTCCTGGATGCTTTATGATGAAACTTTGGGATTTTTGAAGGTAATGATACTATATTAAAGTACTACTTAAAAGTTATGGAGATACATTGTTAGTTTATAAATCTAACCTTTCTTCTAGTCTCATGCATTGAAGGTACAGTGAAAGAACATAAACCTGATATGATGATGATGAAAGCAAGAAATAAGAAATCGTAAAATGCCATGAATTGCATCCTTAAATCTCTCCTATTGTCAAAATCTGAGCAATTAACTAGAAAAATAACTTTGTTAACTCAATTTCCTTCTCAGCAAAAAGATCTATATAATAGGGTTTGAGTTTGTTTGTTTTACGCTGTTCTGAATCTCTCTTCCTGTCAATTGTATCAAAGGTTATGTTGAAAATGAAAGAAGTTAATTATTTTTTTTCTGGGAGAGAAAGATATCCTTTAGTGTGTCCTGTGCCTTTCCATAGCAACGTGCATTTATTTTGACAGCAAAACTTCTCTTTCAAGTGTAGAAGAGAATAGATGACTGAATACAACTAAAACCTTTCAATAAGGGAAGCCATTTGGAATCTTGGAGACCCAAAGTGTTTCCTGCCCACTGGACTTAGCTTTTATTGAGGACAGTCATAAATAACTTTAAAATATTCCAGTGTGATAGGATGGAGCTGCAGATTAGGTCATTATGGAATTATAGTTCCCTTGCTTAATGATTTTACAAAATTGCCTGGCAATCCAACAAAGAGAAGGAGCACAACGTGGTGAATGCAGGCTAATTAAACCAATAATTGCTTCTTGTTGTGTTCCCAGATAATGTGCCCCTGATAATTTTAAATGAAGTCTTGAAGCTGACTTCTTGAATGAAATGCTGTGCTAGTTAAAGCTTCGCTAACTCTCCGTGTGCTTGGAAACTGGCCTACTTCTCAAGGTCCCTTGCATTGCTCAGACAAATATTGCCATGGCACATGAAGAGTACAGGAATAGCTTTCCGGTATGTCAGGTAATGGGGCCCTGAATTTCTGTGTTTTCCCTCTTTGCAATATTGTGACTAGATCGTCTGATTTCCCCAAACAATTCTGAAATTAGAGGCTGCAAATTAAGTCTTTGATGTTCAAAGTTCTGCTTCCCCCTTTTTTTTTTTTTTTTTTTTTAAGACTTAGGGAAAGATGCAAACTTCTATGCTGTGTATCTCAGGAATCCTAGTGTAAATCTAGAGTAACTCCATCGAGATTTATGAGGATTTTTTGAGTTATATCTGTGTCAAATGCAAGTATGTGACTGTTGACTGGCAGCTATGTTTAGAACTTGGGAAATATTTCATGAAGTCCCCAAGAATTTCAAGGTGACCTTCAAAGAGATATGAGGAATAATTTGGAAACTTTTAATGTTGAATTTAGAGGAAAAGTCTTTCTTTAGAGGAAGAGTCTCTGTCAGTTAAAAGGACTTCTTCAGATGAATTGTAAGTATGAGCTCTGCTATAGATATATATATGCACGCTTATAATGCTATCTCACCACTGCAAATAAATACATGTTGTTTGCATTTGTTAAATCGTATGTATTTTAGGTCACATATAGTCTGACAGAACACCTGTTTTAACATGAGTTACAATTTTATGAAACCATAGAAGTGAAGGATCCACTCCTTTATCTTAATGGTATTTGATGTTACATAATTTTGGGCAAATATGTGTCTCTTCTCCATTGGTGCTTAATGATTTTTACTAAATTACTGGACTGCAGTCTAATATGTTTCCACATTATTTTTTTGTTCTGAATTATCCTTGTGTTATTGGAGTGGAATGACATGAAGGAAAAAACAGGTAGGTTTTCAAAAGGGTTGCTGAACCATTATCATCAGGACCTTCAAAGTTTGACAAAGTATCTATTACTGATTTAGGAACTGTGAATTGATTCTGTCTCAGTATAAGAGATAAGTGCGATGTGTTAGACTGGTCTGAGAAGCGCAATGCATGGTTCATGATGTATGATTGCATTTTAAGTATTACCCAAAATTACCTTTTTAGGAAACTAAGCATACAAAATAAAAATGTAAATGTAATTTTCAAAGTTTATTTTCCTGGTACTGAGAACCTATTTAAAATCACAGCTTCTGGAATTATGAATGGAGACAGAGTTGTCAGTCCATTACTGGTACCTATCATACCATAGAATGCACATATGATGTGACCTCTGCAATCTGCTGTAATAGCCTAAAAACAAAAATCAGAGCCTGTTAGATCACATGAGCTAAAATTCCCATTGGTATTCACAAAATAGGGGAAGTCAAATCTGGCAGCAGAACTTGCCAATAGTCACTTTTGTATTAATTCTTACAGTAAATGTTCATGACTGAAATGTGTAACTACACAAAATGCCTCCCAGAATTTGTAGTCTTGTAAATTGGTAAGTATACACATAGGAATTGTGAAACTGCATTTTTTGTTGGGCTTTTTAATGAGAGATAGGTCCAATATATCTTAGTTGGCAGCAACTGGGCAATGAAAAGCAATATTGCTAGTGAAAGTTTTATTTCTATTTGCTCCGTGTCTTGTTAAGCTTTACTGATATAAAACCATCTGTTTAAAAAGCTGTAAAAAATAGACTGCCAACACACATAAAAGCTAAGCGTAACAAAATAGTCTTAATACCTACTGGCTCATAATTCAGTGCATTGCCTGAAGATGGAGGGATGGATGGAGAGGAAGACAATTAGTTATGTAGTGACAAACCTTAGTTTCCAAGTAAATGGCTTCACTATTTATGATTGATAGTAACTACTTCCTGTTTCTTTAGTGAATATTTATTTGCACTCTGATAATACCTTCTTATCTAAATTGTCTTGAAATAGCTTTAAATATTACATACAAGTATATTTTTTTTTAGCTTTTTTGGACTATACATGACCTAAATATAATGTGAGCCAGGCGTAATTTAAACTGATGATACAAATGTTGTAAGGAGCAATAATATCACTCCTACCAGGATGCTGAAAAGCTCAGTGTTATATTGGGTGAACCATCAAGTAACTGACCTTTACCATTATCTCAGAAAGAAGCTGAAAAAATTATCTGATGTCAGCAATTTGTCAATAAAAAGATTTGCTAATGTATTTGTCCCCAATATGTTTTGAAGTAATATTGGCAAAGTAAATGAGGTACTTTAAGGTTATATGCATTCCTTGATGTGAATACTTTAAATCTCTCATTAAAAGTGGAAAAGTTATCGGAACTGGCTGTGAAATTTTTCATAAGACCTACTTGTGTTTCCAAAAATGAGAAAGTGATAAGCTAGTGTTGCATTATAGCTGCAAGACCTTAACGACAAATGCATTTTAATCATGCAACAAGTATAGAAAGCTAATATAGAATTGTGCATAATAGTTAACTTTTTCCTATGCATATACCGAATAAATATACTACAGAAATTCTCTCCATGTGAAAAGATGATTTATTAATCAACTGCATTATTCACAGTGATTGTTAAATCATAGAATAAGCTACAAGCAATAAAGATCCCAATCCTGAGAAAGTACAAATCTAGATTTAGCTCTGTTCGCTATGAGCTCTCTAACATGTAATATATAACTTTTTCAAGAATAGGGCAAAATATGCTTTCTGATGGTTCATAAATATTATTCTATATTATTTTGCATTAAATATTATCTGTCAGGTTATATGTTGTCTATAATTAAAATACTAAGAATGCTTGTGTACAAAATTGTGTGTCAAAATATAGCCACTTTTTATCAATAAAATCAGTGATTGATCAATAATTATGAATTGTTAAATTGGCCTTTATTTGTTGTCCCCAAACATAACAGTCCACTGTTGTTGGTTAAAAAAAGGACAACATACCAACAAAGAGAGCAAAATAGAGAAACAGTACAATAAAAGAAGGGAAGTCATGGTGCAAATCACTGTCAGAAAATGCAATAAAGTCATTGTAAACCCTAGATCTTATGAGGTGGAAAATTTTAATTTTGATTGATACTTGTGATTAAAAGAGTTTAAAGTTAAGAAAAGATATGCAATAAAGCATGTATTTTCAACGCAGTATGTGATCTGTGAGGGAGAATATAACAGCAAAAAAAAATGTATAAACAGTGGCAGGAAATGAAAATACACCTGAACACAGCTTTGAGATATAATTATTATTGTATCTACTTGTGTCCATACATCATGAAGCAACAGAGATTTTTCAGATGAAAGGAGCTACATGAATGATTTGGTCTGGGAAATATGTTATGTACTAAAAAGATTGATCTATTTCATTTTTCTGAGAGAAAATGAAGTGACTTGACAACCTATAACTACCTTTCTCAGTCTTCTGACAGTAGCTTTCTTATTTTTCAAATAGAAAAGACAGAATGAGATCTGGAGTCAGACTAAAAATAAAGTGACAAAAGTTGAGGTAATTAAGCGTTAAACACTTGAACGCTTATTTATGGGCAACAGGATTTGAAGATTTGTGTGGCTCTTTACGGATACAGACCTTAATTATGTGTTTAATTTTAACTTTCAGGGCTATTGTTTTTAAATACATGATGTTTAACAGTGGGTTTAATACTTTTAAAATATGGCTTAGTGATTTTTTTACTCATTCTATTTACATAGTATTTTAAAAAATTACACTCTTAAATCAGTGGATACACGCTTTTTAGCAAGGCTTTAATATTTATTTGTATTTATTTTTAATGGCTAAGTAACAAATGGTTAGACTTAAAGCACCATTCCCCTGGGTATTTAAAATAGGCAAAGATATGAGAAGAAATGAAAGGGAGAAGAGCAAAACAGATGTTGTGAAGCTGTTGCTGGTGGTGAAGCAGCGGAGGATAAGCAGTTGTCTTCCAGCTTCACCAATCAGTCCTGCAAAGGTGTTGACCAATTGTGAGAGATTATACGATGGCATTTGTTTCTCTGAACACGGATGAAATATTTGTCTAGGCTTTGAATGTAAATTGAAAGGAAATAGGCTAACTGGCCCTTTTTCATTCAGTCTTGAAACTACATTAAAAAGACTGCCACCTGTAGTTCCAAATATTGCTCATACTCATAAACAAAATTTCTTGCACATTTCTTTGGAAACTGTTTCTTCTCAAAAGTGCCAGCAATACTTTGGACGTCTAGAAGTATTTTAACCATTTCATAACTGATAAGTAGCACATAATAGCAAATACATATGACTTTTTTTACATACTAGGTGAGTGAGAATGTTTGGAAGACTGACAGTTACACAGCTTATTGTGTTGGCTCTTATTAATTCATGCTTAGGAGATGACTGTGTAGTTAGGATTGGATAGCTTGTTATTTACATCACTTACATGTATGTCTGGTAGTGTGTAAGCCAAATCTTGAAGTTATTTAAATAATTTTGTATAATAAGTTATACCGAAACTTCAGTGGATTTTCAGTGTGGGCACAGTCTCGTGTTCTTGCAGCTCTACAGCTTCAGGATGGCCAAAGCTACCATGCTATCATATAGCAGGCTAGCCAACGTTTCAGATTTCAACTGATGAAAAAGCACCTAAAGCTCAGGCTTTGCAGTACTCAGTCTTAAGCTTTTCCTGGGATTCCAGTCCTTTTCATGAGTTGCCCTTAAATCGCATGCTCCTTCTATATGTTAGATAGCTGACAGTTTTAGAAAATCTTCTTTGAGAGTGTAGGGGTATTTGCAAGGGAAATGATTAGTTTTGTATTAGTCACCATAATTTCAATGAGAATGTTTTTTCTAGAATCTTGAACTGTGTCTCGTACCACAGAGGACTATACCCATGAAGGAAAAAAAAATAGTTTACAGCCACCTCTTTGTGTTTTACTTCATGAGACCTCATTCTTTCCCACTACCAAAGCAGAAGGTAGGAAGAGTGCAAGGACTTATTTTTTCAGTGGTGTCTGTAGTAATATGTCTGTTCTTCAAATCAAAGAATGTTTTAAAGATAAGACAAACTAAAATTTTATTTTATTTTTTTTAACTTAGGTTTACTCTTTCTTCACCATCTGGTAGGTTATGTTGTAAGTACACGTATTTTGGTTTCCAAGTCATGCTGTTTCCTAAGAGCTTTTGAAAACAGACAGTGGTTTCATGACATGATATGGAGAGGAAAGATCTGATATCTTCGTGATTTTACTCTTCTTGTACCAAAGCATTGACCTGAGTTCATACCTTTCCACTTGGAGTTAGAATTTGCCCCTACACTATGACCGGCCATTGAGTAACTTAGCGATGTTGCTTACTGATGTAGAATCTCAGCAGTCTTGAATTATGCAGATCTCATGGTGCTACAACCCATTTGCCAAGACTGAACTGACCTCTGGCTTAGCACACATTTATTTTATATGTAGGAGTTTTAGATATTAGCAAAGAGTATTTTTTTTCTGGGTTTTGCATAACTAACTAACATCTAGCCAGGCAAACAGAACAAACAGTTCACAGGTAATATGTAAACAAGAACGCCGGAGGCAGAAGACAGAAAGACCAACAGGTCCGACAATGCTAATGAAATTCTCATTAATTCTAAGAACTCAGCGTGACTGGGTTTACAGTCTTTGGAAACTTTCAGAATATATGATATCATTCTATACAGTAAGAAAATTTGAGATAATATAGGAGAAAAATAAATACACAAGTAAAAAATCTGACTAATCAACTTTGAATAAAACTGCAGTCTGGTAGTGACAGGTTATCATCTATTAAAATATTAACATGCAACACCAAGAACTGCAAATAACTGACTGAAAATAACCTCAGAAACTTCACTCCTCTCTTACCTCTAAGATGCATGAGGTACTAATGTTCTTCCTTCATGAAATCCAAGGAATTTACAGACCTTGCTGCAGTTATAGGCTATGTATCAAATATTTTGCAATGATTTAGAGTCTATTTAATTCACAGAATCTCCTTCTGCATGAAGCAAGATAAAAGAAAGGGAAGTATGTGAAGAAAAGGGGAATTGCCCCCCTTCTTGTAAAACTATTGCTATTTCTGTTTAAGTATTAAAATAAAAAGAACACAAAAAATATACTCATTAGATACTGTAAGATCGGGGGGGGGCACCAGAGTAGGATAAAGCAAAACAGCAACAAATTTTAATTAAAAAAAAAAAAACAGAATTAAAGCTATACTTTGCATTAAGAGTAAAAATCAAACTGGTTCCCAGCTTCTTAAGAATTGTCAAAGTTTCATTAATATTTTTATTTTGTGGCTTCCTACTTTTTGTTTATGAATTGGATTGTAAGGCTGATATCAAACTAGAGCAAGAAAAAGTATTCTTATCACGCTTTTGACATATATGATTTCATAAACATTGGGAAATTCACAAGAAAAGTCTTTGGTAGTTTAATCCCTAGAAATGGTTCAGTAATGCTTTCTGTGCTCTGAGAGTCATCAAAGATCTCCTAAAATCTTCTGCCTTTCTTTACAAACTTTAATGTAATAGCAATAACCATTACACTAGTAATAAATAAGCGTAACAGGGTAATGCATTATTTTTCAATGCTGTTCTCAGCAACATCATTTCACAAAAACAGTGGCAGAATCTACCCCATCATTACCAGCTTAACATTTTCTGAAGTAAAGAGATACACAATGAATCATTACTTACTATGCGTCCATCCATCCTCATAGCCTGCCAAGCTTTAGATTTACAATCTGCTTGCTTGCTGTTTATTTTTGTCTGCAAATAAAACCAATTTTTTTTTTTTTTTTTTTTTTTTTTTTTAAAGCAGATAATCCACATGTGGAATAGATAGTTTTCTTAAGAATTTCTGCCTAAGAATTAATATGGTTTGGAAGTTGCCGAATTTTCATTATTCCAGATGGTAGTATCATTTCTGAAGCTTCTCTAAGACTGCCGTTTCTAGCAAGTTTGAAGTTGTTCTGCACTGTGTCAGATCTGGGCTTCCAGCTGATTTGAATAGTGGAGGTAAGACTTCTGGCCACATTTCTTGTTTCCCTCATACCAAATGGATCAAAGACAAATAGAAGGAAACTAAAAAACCCAAACAAAACAACCTCCCAAAACAGTGGGAGTTAAAAATGGAGTGACTGTAATGAATATACTAGAAATGAAAACTTTATGTGCAAATGTAGACCTTTTGTTCTTTGTGTTTTTTATTTACAAATGTAGAATAAACGTCACTTGGGTCATCTTGTCATCTGGTACCTATCTGTCAATCATGTTTATTTACATTTAATTTTCATCTTTTCATTCCCTGTAACAAAATACTCTTTCTGTGAGGTCTGTTGTGGTTTGTGTGTTTCAAATGTGAATATATTTTAAAATAACAAAAAAAAGAGTAAATGTTTTTTAGGTAATTACTTTGTACACCTATTGGTAGAATGTTATAAATGTTAGCAGGTTAAGGCAGTTGTATTGTCTATTGCTTATAACCTGTTAATTTTTTCTGCTTTAAGTATTCTGAAAAAACTCTGAACAACCTGCGCTTTTCTTGCAACATCCATTCATAAGTATTTTTTTTCTAAGTGCTGAGGAACTGCAGTTTGTTTTATGCAGCTCTTTGAATAGCGAACAGTCACTGGCTAGGAAAGCTTTAGGTCAGAGCTGAACATGACCCATTCAGCTATATCCTTTTCTGACCCTCTAAATGTCACATTTAGGACACATTCTAATGCTTTGTCATTCAGTCATACACTATGCATACAGAACAAAACTGTAGTAAATTTTTTATAACTTTTCTGAACTGCCATAGAACACAAATTCTGACTGCTGGCCATTCCTGCTTCCTGTTGGTGCAGCTAAGGCAACTGCTACAGTAGTATTTGCAGTTTTCAGATCCATCAGCTCCGAGGATCTAATGTCATTCCTTTCTGTACTGACCAAGATCTTAAAGCTAAACAATGCTTTTGAGGAGTATTATCATCCCACTTTAATTTGTGATATATTCCATGATAAATTTACAATTACTTCCACCAATATTACAAAACAAAAAGGAACTCAGAAAACACTCTTAGGTGCCTTCAATTTTTAGGAGGAGGAGAAATAAGGATTTGCAGTTTGCTTCCTAGATTATTGTGCAGACTTCCTTTGTCCCACATGACTCAAGTCTAAAATTGTTTTGTTGGTGGTTATCAAATCAATAAAAAAATGCATAGATTCAGCATTTCTTTGAAGTGTTTGCACTTCGAGATGCCATCACTGTCCACTAATATTGTGTCTTAATATAAAGAAAAACAAAAAAAACTCCACAGCAAAACCCAAACCTACAAATATTCAACACAAACAGTAACAACAGATTGCTATACTTTTATTAAATAGGGGCTAGATGCTAATGAGGCAATAGGGGTTCTTCCAAAGTGAGTGTGTGGATAGATGTATTGTCATGGGAGTGATGATAGCAAAATGAGGACAAATACCCTCCAAAGCACAGAAAATGGAAACACTCATACCCTTCAGAAGTTCTTTTATTATATATATATATTTACTTTTCTGTGAAGATGGGGCATTGAATATTAACATAGATTTAGGAAAATCTAAAATGGAGCTTTAGACTTTGTCCTTTAGTAGTGCACAAAAAAATAACAACACAGTGGTTACCGTTAATTCAGTAGACTTTCTACTTCATTTTTCTCAAAGATTTTAAATGGTGTTTTTCATCTTCTAATTTGAGAACTTCGTGTAGCGTGGGTTTTAGTTCACTTAAGTCTGACATAAGTTATCCTGGAGGGGTCTCTTTCATTTTATTGATGGTTGGACTCTTGCAATAGCTAAGAATTTGCTATCAGTTTTGAAGTTTCCTTAAGCCCCTAAACGAATACACAAATATTTTATTTTCTGATGATTTCTGATAAATAGTTTTCAATTCTTATCCGCTTGATTACAACATTAGTCAGCACACTTGAAAAATAGTTCATAACTCTGTTTTTGACACAGGATTCTCTGAGTTGTTTGATACTGTACGTATTTTTTTCCCTCCGTGGAAACCTTTGAAAAATCTCTCAGGCCTGTTCATTCAAAACCATTTGTCTTTCTATGTGTTTCCTTGTTGATAACATCAAATTTTTACTTGCTAATGGGGTAATGGTTGCAGTCTAAGCATAAGAACATCTATGTCATGTTACCATTCATCTCCTAATAAGTCCTGGTTATCCGAACCTTCGCTGGAGCCGGTCAGGTATAAACTTATTCAGTGATGCCATATACTTTACCTGCTTTGTTCTCACCTCCTTGTACCACTAAAAGAATCTGGAACACTTTATCCAAACATATATGTCATCATAGCAGCTAAAGGAAGTAATATCACCAATCCCTGCTAACATTTTTATTACTTGTCCATTACATTATCTGTAAAAGGTTTCACTATATCAGATTGCATACTTTGTGTTTTACAATATTTACTCCATTGTAGGATGTATACTTTGATGCAACTACAAGTATTTCTCCATCTTCTGTAGGTGTTTAAGTATGTAATCATTGATATATTTTGCTCAGGTACAGTAATTTCCATTGCATCGGTGCATATTGTTTGAATAGAGGTGGTCATTCCACTGTAAAAATGTGTTAGTCATAACTTTTTATTTCACTTCTGTCTCCATTCTAAGACATGACAGTAGCTGTGAAGCTAAAAGCTAGCTGAAGCTCACTTTTAGATGCTCGTTGATGGAGTCGCTTCTGCTGGATTACTATCCAGGTTTATAATACTGTGGTTCAGGTAAATGTATTTACGTTTTTAGATGATCAGATAGTTCCTGAAAACAGGTTTCTAGGCTTATTCTGGAAAAAAGTCTCTGGTTGTACTCACAGCTCGTTTTGGCCATGCCATTTTCAAGGTCTATGCAAATTGCATATAGCAGACTTCATGGAGAACTTTTTATCTGTACAGAAATACAAACTGATACAGAATGTGTTATGGCATTAGCGTGGGAGTACGGCTTGGTAACTCTGTGCTTCAGTGGTATTTGAAGAGTCTTTCCTGCTTCAGAAATTCATGTTGTAGTTAAAATCCAAATCAGAGCTCAATGGAAGTGGGGAATGTGGCGTTCCTTGGGTTTAAAAAGGGAAGAAGCCATTTTAAAAACCTGTGCCATGAGAGCATTTTTTCCTTAATCCTTGATACATTGAATTTGGATGTACTTTATGAACCCTGTGAACTTTGTTTGCAAGTAGGTTGGTTTGAGGTTTTTTTTCAAGACAATACCACTATTGTATTGAGGTTTCAGGACAGGAAAAATGATTGTCATTGTAGTCCTGCACTGTACACTACGATGTAGTAGTGTATAGTTGTAGTTTTATCATGGAATTTGATTTATTGATTTGTTTGTTTGTTAATTGGTGCACTCGAGGGTTTCTTGAGTTACTTATGAGTGGCATAACCCCATGCATCCATGCAGGCTGGGACCAGACTGCCCGAGTAGCAGGAAGAGGATCTGGGGGATGGATACTACATTGGAGATGAGCTAATAGCAGTTTCTCACTGCAGTTAAGCAAGCTGAGCTACCTACAATTAGGAGATTCATGACCAGGAGATTATAAAAAATTATTTTGTCTTTCTACTCAGTATTGCTGCTTAGGTTGGACCTGAAATACTGGGGCCCAGTTCAGGAAGCACATCAAGAATTTTGGTAGGGTCCAGTAGAAAGCTGCACCTCCTGTGAAGGAACAGGCAGCAAGAATGTTCTGTTCTGTTCACTCAGGGGACAGTGCAGCACAGAAGGGATTACCCAGAGGAGCTGAGGTATCTCCATCCCTGAAGATTTTAATGACTTGTATAGACAAAGGCTGACCTGGGCCGCTGTTGATGAAAGCATGAGTTTTCATTCCAACCCGCGCTTCTATATTCAACAAATTATATGCGTCTAGTATTGTAATTTCTGTCAGGGCGCTTAATATATTTGTGTCTTTTAGAAACAAAAACAAGTCAGTTATTGATTTTTAGAATATGAAAGCTTTTTCATTTTTATATCATGAGTCCAAAAATAAATACAATTTGTCTGTGAACTTTTAGTACTGTAGAATGTAATGGCATAAAAAATCCAAAGCCTTTTATTCTTGCAAGAAGCTGGTCTTCTAAAATTGTGACAGCTAAATTTTTTACATTTCTACAGAGTGAAATCTTGTGCCAAAAACATTATGTTCTCTGCAGAAAGACAAGCATATACTTAGCTTTGTACTTATTATGCAATAAAGAAAGGTAAGTAGAAAATAGTTCCAATTTTTTAAATTATTTTCATTTTTTATAAATTGTGCAACTGCTGCTTATGCAGACTGTTATTTTTTAAAACCTCATGTGTCATTTTGGGAAAAATATTATTGAAAGTGATAAGATGGGATTACCTCTTCACTTATCCCAAACTCTTCATGAAAAAGCTTCTGAATACTTACATTCCTCTGTTTTTTTCCTGATATCAGTACCAAAACTCATGTTCCGTCTTACAACTTTTTGGTGTACCAAGTGCTGATGTTGTTTTGACTGTAGGGACATGGAAAGGTGGATGACTCAACATTTAATAAAGATGCACCTTCATGCTCAGTCAAATTTTACAACTGTATTATTTGAAAATTATTCAAATTACTTTCTGTCTTTCTGATCCATTTTTCTCCCCAAATGACCAATTATAACTTATTATTATTATTGAGCAATAAACGCATCCCTTATAGTTCATCTCTTTTTCTGGTTTGCAGAAGCTGAGAGGCCGTAAATCTGACATTTGCTCACAGTTGCTGTGTCAGCTCTGTTACACTGATGTCATAAATAGATTTAATTAGCAGAAGTCAAAGCTAGTGCAAAAAGTGAAAGTTTCTCTTGATTTGTATTTAGAAGGAAAAGAATATAATCCACGTAGAAAATAAGAAAAAGAATCAAGGTAAGTCCCACGTGGGATAGCAATTTTGTGATAGTCTTGGACTGTAACTTCGTCTGTGAGCACAGACGAAGAGGGAGAACAGTAATTCTTTTCCCTCGTCCTGTTATGAGACCAAATATTTGTTTCTAATAGAAAAAAGAAAGTGGAAAAACCATGCAAGATGAATCCTAGAACAGGTCATGAACTCCAGATTCACCCGTCATGAATGCTCTCCTGCGCAACCTTATGCTCAGTTAACGAAAGTTCAGGCAACCTGAATTCAGGTTCCTGAGAACAGAACTAGGAGGCAAAACTAAGGCTTTAATGTGGACTGAAACTAATGTTCACATAGTCTGAATAGGTTTGATACGGACAGGATAATTCAATCCAGCGGCGTGGTTCTTCCCAAGGACTCTGATCCACAACTACAGCTGAGGACAAGGACAGAACTATACTTGGCTTCTACCTCTTCTTAACTTCTCAGTTTAGATGTGAACTCTTATTGCCTTCAGTCTACTTTTCTCTACTCTTGTGGGCAAAAATAGAGATGCTTTCACAGTGAGGTCAACAGCATTTCTGTGGAGTCCCCTAACATCACACTGCTTTCTTATCCCTTCACAGGGGAGGGTTCCCCCTAAAAAATAACTTTTTTCCTACAAATCACCCCTTTAAAGTTGCTCAATTTTAATACAGTTATAGTAATAGTATTTTTGTGTTTTATGAGATCATAGATGCATACTGACAGTTTCTCATGTAGCTCATGTAGCATTTCTTATGAATAACTTTATTGCAGAAACTTCTCTGCAATAGACCTTATACTTTACACTGAGCTACGTAACTATTTCTCATGTATAAAACTGATACCGTTTTGCATGTGTCTAACGTATAACTATATGACTATACTGTGATGATACTCTTCCTCATTTTACATTGGTGTTGCTCTGCTGCGCTCAGCAATGCTTTTGAACTTTCAGTCAGCTTAGGTGTAACAGTGGGGCACGATTTCAAAGCAGTGGTTCTGCTCAGGACCTGTGGTAGGGTAGGTGTGCAACTTTTCAGTTTCTGCTACTTGGATTAAAGTCTACTATATCAAGTGTTAGTGATCCGTTGACCTCTGAAATTGCTAATGTCTAGTACAAGAACAAAGAGAAACCTCTTGTCAGGAGTGTATTTACATAATGCCCCAATGACAAAGGACAGACAGTGAAATACTGCCTACGCATCAAGTAATCATGAACTGGTTGAGTTTTGTCCTTTCTTTTCTATTATTTTCAACACAGCAACAAAACTTAGAATGGCTTTTTTAAGATTTACTTTAGGGAATATGTCCAAAAATGTAAAGAAAATTCTATGTTTGGCATGCTTTTACTTTTCACGAGCTTTATTCTTATGCATTTTTTATTTCTCCTTGTTCTCTGCAAAAGTACTTACCTTCCATAGCATCTATTTTTATTCAGCATTCAATCCTACATAGTTAAATGAGTAGCATTGTGTAAACATAGCAGCCTTCAGTCTTTTTTTTTAAATCTACTGATGCCCTATGGATTTATTTTTAATTCCATGTAGTTAGAAAACACATATATAGATATAATCTGAATTCATAGGCAGAGGCTATTTTCATATAAGCTAGCAAAGCAGAAGTCTGATTATTTATGTAATTATAGAACTAATTTTTATGTAGTAACTTGTCTGTCTTGTTTATTACAAAAATCAGTTTAAAATTATTCATTTTGTCAGTGATTATTCACTCATCCTTTTTAACAAAATGCAGTGCACCATGTTTCAAATCCTACCCTGAATAGTCATAGTATTGTAATTGGTAAAGGAAAATTTCGTATCTGCTGCCAAGTCTGGAGGTTTATGTCCCATTTGCTAAAAAATAAAAAGTTGTTGTGTTACAGCCAGGGATCCAGTTTATGAGATTTACCATTTATAAATTCTAGAGAAGACATTCTGTAGTCCTTTGTAGTTTATATTGTTCACAGTAGTTACTTATATAAAGGTTAAAGAAACATCTCCGATGTTTCATTTAGTCTGTAAAAGTTCAAGCTAAGACTTCATCTGTTTAGCTGACTAATAGATAACTGCAGCGGCAGTCACAAATTCTGGGACAAAAGTATTATATGGGACTGTTAGCTCTTCTCTTTTCTTTCCCCTTCCTGAGTTCCACTCGTTCCATAGCAACATTGAGAAAAGTAAGAAATTCCCTTTTGCTGGAGTATTGCAGCATTTGCTTTTATTCTGCATCGGAACATGAGCAGCAAACTTTAAAGGGAGGAGAAGAAAACGGGGGGTGGGGGTGTCCAATCTCTCACTATTCAATAGACTAATGGCACGCTCTTTTGAAGGAGCTGAGAAGTGACTTTATTATAATGTATAAATACGGTATTAGAAAGACAAAGATGCTGAAAGGTTCCAAGAAACTCTTTAATCTGCCAGAGACAAACACACTAAAGGCTGCGGCTGGAAGATGATACAAACAACAAAGGAAGTGAGAAATGCAGGAGCAGTCTGCCATCTTATAGGACTCTTTTTCTATGCCAGCCTATAGGATTTATAGGATAATGATCAGAGATGGAGTTTGGGGATTAAGTGGAATGACTGCGTGCAATTAGGGAAGTAGGCTTTTGTAGGACCCAAGTGTTCCTACACACACTGAGATGGAAAATTGAATGGACATTTTTGAAAGTTTAAGTCATCATAAAAAAAGTGAGGGAAAATATCACCTCACTTCTTCCTGTTTTTAATTCAAGAGTGTATGTCATTCTGGAAGAAATGTTTGAGTGAAATATGAGAATTTAAAGGATGTGAGATTCGTTATCCTTTCAGACCTTAAAATAGATGTATGATGTAGGCTAATTGGAGGAAGTCCAAAGGAGAAGAACAAAAGAGATCAGAGCTCCAGGTAACATGACCTACAGAAATGAATTTGTTGAGTTATTTAATATAAAGAAAACTGGTGGGGTAGGAGAGGAGTAGGGAATACTCGTAGAGGTAAATGATACCATTTTCCAAAATAGTAAAGGACAATTATGTTTTTGAAAACTGTTCAGAACAGGAGAAGAGCACAATCTCTGTATCCACCATGAATCAGGCAAAAACTTTCAGGTACAAATTCAGCTTAGACACTAAAAAAAAAATATAAAAAAAATCCCCAAAACTAAAAATCAACTCTCCAAAGACAATGGCAGTGAAATTTTGGGATTACTGTGGAGCATTCACTTTTTGGCAGCCATTACTATGAATGACACAGACGTAGGTGAGTCTCCCTTTGGACAGAAGATGTAAGGTATACTGGTGTCCTTTGCAGTTCTGGTTCCAAAAATGTGGGGAAAAGCACTGGCTATTCACATTTACCAAGAAAAGAGTTGTGTGTTTATGAGGAAAGAAATACTAAATGATTCCAATGTAATCATTTAATAATAATCATTCTCTGGAAATCCTTTGTTTTTTCTGATGGTTCTAGTCACAGCCTCTTAAGGCCATTAGCAACACTTCCAAAGAGAAAACGGCTGAGAAGGTAAAATGCAAAGCTATGGTTTTAAGGGAAAAGACATTCAGCTAGTTATCTTTCATTAAGTTTCTTTTTTTCTTCATCCTTTACAATGACAATAAAACAATTTTTTATCCAGTTATACCGGGCTTTCCAAGTTTAATGATCCTATTAACTCTCAGATGAAATCCACAGTGTATTCCTCATTATTAGTTTGCCAAAGTAAATGGAAATAGTACTTTAAACATTAATGCAGAGTATGCTTAATGATCTACACCATTTTTATTACTGGTTAATCCTCAAATAGTAGCATGTATAACGTATAAAATATCCAGAAGTGAAGGCACCACCACTACCACCACCAATAACAACAAAAATCAATAAATCAGAATCCTTTATTTAATAACTAGTAGCTTTTTTAATTACAGTTGGGTTGAGTTCACTGGGCTGAGAATGCAATTATGTGCTTTGGTGCAACAATAGTAGCTCAGAATAAAAGGCCTTTTTTTTTTCTTTTTATAGTATTTATGAGAAACCGTGATAAAATATTTGGTCTGTTGTAGTTGGCTTGTCATGGAAAAGAACCTTCATTTATGCGTGAACATTGTGTTTGGAGGAAGAAGCACAAGCACATGGATGCGTATCTCCTTCACAAATATGCCCGAATGTGGTCTGGATTGTTTGACAGATTTAGTAATTTGTTGTCTTTTACATACTACAGAGCATTTTACCACTTATTCTTTATATAGTATTTCAACTGCATTGTAGAAGTGCCTAACACATACGTAAAAGAATGACTGGTCACTTTGCACATTTAACAGGTGAAGCTGCAGGCAGAATCCAAGATGCGCGTGTTCAGTGCTTGGCGTAGTTAACCAGATCAGGCTTTGCTAGAAAATGAGTACGTCGGGTTTTACTGAGCACTGATAAACCTCAGACGCTCAGTTTAGATGTTCCAGATCAGAAAATATGTCATCCACATGAGCATCAGTCATGTGTTTTCTCAAAACTGGGCAGTGAGGAGAAATTCATGTTTCTGTGCCACAGATAAGTAGTACAGAATCATTCCATGAATACTGGACACCACAGTGATGAAGTCTTTTGTACTTACTGTTTGAGGACTTCTTTTCACCTTCTTTTTCAGGGAGAAAAAGCTACTTATGTGAATGGCATGCATTATTGATTACTTACTGAATTATAAAGTCTCAAAATGCAACTTTAAAGTTCATTAAGATATCATAACATTAATAGGTTATACATGTGGAGATTTGCTGATGACTTGGGGCAGCCAAGGATTACTAAGGTTGATTATTGATGAAATTCACATGCAAAAGGTTTTATTGGACTGTCCATGTAAGGTAATAAGTGTATACTTAAAATATACGTAATTAAAGCTTATATATGTTATATAAAATCAGGCAAATTAAAGTAACTCTGAAAGCATGAACTTTACATTTCTTAGCTCTACTCTAAACCTTTACAAGTACGGTTGCATTAAGATAGTTGTGGATTCTTTGCTAGGGAGGAAGGATTGAATTTAACACAGAATATTTTAGTGAAACCTTCGTAATAGTAAACTAAAAAGGGATTGTTAAAGAAGGAAAAAGATAAATTATCTTCTTTGGGTTTGCATGTTAAAAGCCAATTTGAAGGAAGTGTCAAGAAATTGATGTATTGTCTTATGTGCTGAAATTTTGCTGTCCTTTAAGTCAAAGCAAATGCTTTTGGTGCCTTTGCTTTTCGTAGGGGGTAGCTATTTTGATTTCCAGCCAAATGTATTGAATTATAATTATGCTCTTTCTTGGTATGGAAAATGCACTTTGAATACCATGTGTTTACTGTGGCATCCATGTAAGAAAAGCAGCTGTGTCGTGTTTGTCTTTGAAGAAACTTCATGGCAAATATGATGGCTCTCCTACAAATAAAAAGACAGTCTGCTAGCTGTAAGTGCGTATGGCAAATTTACCTAACAGTGAATGAATGATATATGTTGTAAATTTATATTTTCAGATAGAACCATCTTTTCTGTGTCATAGCAATATGGTATTGTTTTTTTCTGGGTGGCAGCAGTGTCTAGTGCGTATGTCTAAATCCTAAAAAGCAATGTTAAAATTCTGAGTGGATAATGTAAAGGAGGAGAAATAAGTGAGACAGAATAACATGAAATTGAAAATTGGCTGGAGTATGTAAATAATTATTTTCTGCTGGTAGACTATGAGAAATTTCTAAACGTTTAGAATTTTTTACTCTATAAAATAATTTGGGTTCGGTTTATAGCTGTATTACATTTAAAACTACCTTCAGCCTTGAGATGTACATCTTCATAACTTTCATACAGCTTGATATAGGCTTAATTAAAAAAAAAATCATAAGAACTTAAAATGAAGTTCTCTCCTCTAAAAATTTGAATCACAATTATTTAAAATATATATACTTTGTGTTTTCTGATTTTTTTTCAGTAAGTGCTTTCATATGATCTTCATTCATTTTTATTCTATATGTTAGCTTAATTTGTATCTGCTTTCTAGAATTCTTTAAAATATGTTTCACATTGTCAGCCTCTTTTCTATTTACAGTGTGGTTTTAACTGTACTTCTATCTTTTTCTTTGAATGACTGAGACTGACCAAAATAAACGGAGTTCGTTTGGTATTCTATACCTTACAAATGTGTTTTTCTTGAATATTAAGTAAGGTGATTTAATGCCACCATTGGTGATGGAAAATCAAGGATGTGTGTATGACAGCTGACGTGCTTTCCACAGGTGCTATCACCGAAGTAACCTGTTTATAAATTGTAGTTTCCAATTTATGGTATCTACAAAATACACAGGTAACTATTTTGGCAGTTCTCACTTCATCTGGCAGCATGATGAAGTATCATCCTAACATTAACATCAGTGCTTTGCTATATAGTATTATCATCCTAGTATTATCATGACATCTCTATTTGGGGAAAAATACGTCATTGGTCTAACTGTTTCAACCCAGAAATGTTTCTGGTTTGAAGTATGACCTTCTTATAAAGCCAGTTTAAGCTTGTTAGCCATGGAAAAAATGCCTCCACCATTCCAATGTAAGTAGCCCTTTTTCCTTTCTGAACTATTTTAATTTTACATGTATTCCGTACTACTTAAAAAATTACTGCATCTTGGCGGAATGCTCTTGTCTATCAGTATGCAGCAAGACAGAAAGGAATGATGAATATAGCTCAGAAATATTTGATTAAATTACCTTCCGTGGAAAATACTGTCTTGTTAAGTTCCCACAGGAAAACTTTTTTTTTTTAATTAGTTTTGATTAAACTCTGTGAAGAGGGTTTTTCAAGTTACGGATGGAATCGCTTGTTGAAACCAAATAAGAAATTTAATTCAGAAGAAATCAAAGCCTTGTGGGTTAAATACCTGTCTAAGCCTTCAGAAATCCAATTTCATGTATCTGAAGTAAACTGGCAAAAAAGAAATCTAACAGGCTGAAAAGGTGCATTAATATCTGAGCTATTGTTTATCCTGGTGTCTGAAGGCTTTAGCACAGAAGAGGAAGGTAGTCAACCTTTTTGCATCTATGAAGGGGCAAAATGCAGAATATAATATTGTTTGCAGATGAGAAGAAAATATCAACTCTTCTTAGAAAATGTTTAGAAATATTTGAGCTGTGATAAATTGTAGTTTTTATCACGAGCACCTGTTCAGCACCAAAGGTTTTGTTTCTGACTGGTAAATTGTAATTTACATGTAGGAGAAAGAAAAATCTATTTGCATATTAAAGAGAATGCAGAATCACTGGGTTTTTAAGTTTGTTTTTTTATCTTATTTAAAAGTTGTGATTTATATTATTTTGTCTCCATATTGTTTTATAGCTATGCTTTTATGAATAAATTAATATGATGATAATAAAATGATGTAGTGACCTTGTTGTGCTGAACCCATTACAGCCAATCTAATAAACATATTTTATAAACAATTTTTGCATAATTTATGCATAATTTGTCAACAGAGTCTTATCTGAATCAAAGCTGTGACATAAAGATACATTGTATTGCATGAGAAACACAAATACTCAAAAAGTAGAATTATTACTTGGGCACAATGTTATTGTTTTAGCAGGTTGACCATAGCAAAACACAAATACTCAAAAAGTAGAATTATTACTTGGGCACAATGTTATTGTTTTAGCAGGTTGACCATAGCAAAACACAAATACTCAAAAAGTAGAATTATTACTTGGGCACAATATTATTGTTTTAGCAGGTTGACCATAGCAATTCAGTTTACCTTCTACATTTGGGAGGAGGCTTTTTGGTTTTTGTCTCTGCAAAACAACTAAGGTTCATGGATGCAGGGATGGAGGATTTTCTCCATTCCTTTTATTTAATTTAAACAGTAGATTTTTTTGTATCTGTGATCACGTTATGGTTTCTTTCCTTTTATCTTTCCTTTTATGTGAGGAGTATTCGTTTTCTTTTTTTTTTAAATGTAGGAAAAAATAATAAGAAATCCTAAGCTAGGACTTCCTATATTAAAAATTAGTGTAGTGTATGTTATTTTTATTTCAGCTGTACATATATTATTCCAGGCATTGGCCACAATGTCCTGGTCTGTAATAATTCATAGTTCTTTGCCTTCTTCCTGAAAATATGCTCCTTAGTGATGTGTTTACGCACATTGTTCATCCTTTTGAAGGCATTGGAATGTACCACCTGCATAAGGATGTAAAGTCATAGCCTGCAAACATTTACATCATCAAATCTGCATACGTGCAAAAAATATCTTGGTTGTGTTTATGAAAACTAGCAGTGCAAGCAAAAATTAAGCTGGAGAATAAATTTTATAATAAGCTCAGTAAAAGCTGAAAATTGGTTGCTGGAAGGTGAGCTGAAGCATGTATATTTGTTGGTGAGAATCAGACCACCTGCCTTTGAGATTATTACCTGTATTGTAGAAACTTTTAGGATGATTCACAAGAACTTCATGCTTTGCATTTTTATTGATATATCAACAATGTCTAGAAATCTCCAGCTCACCTAGCAATATTAAACTAATAAGAAAAAATTGAAGGGGTTGGACAGTTTGTGCATTGATTTTTTTTCTCACTTCAATGTGTGTTTGTATGAAAATGTTTTTAGGTTTTTCCCAGGGTTAACCTTGTAGAAGGGTATAGAAAATCCTTCACATCAGTTTCTTGTAAAATAGATCATTTGACCTCAGGATCTGCACACACGTGCACGAATTTAATTTTGTGGGTTCGGCTGAGAATGCAGCTAAGACATTGGTAAATTAAAAGTTAATCCTTCAGTTGAAGTGCAAAAGTGTTTCCTCACTGCCTGCAGGTGGGAGATGAATATGCTAATTGGGTGACTCTGACTTTCCAGTGATTTGCAGGTGAAAATGTAACTGGTGATAATTAAAGGCTAATTACCTTTAGCTAGCAAGTGGGAACCAGGTGCTCTAAAGCAAAAAAAGAAAGGTTTTATTCTGTGCTGGTAAGACTTTCTGGGAGGGAAAAGAAGAAGGGACTATGATTGTATTTTTCTCTGGTAGAGAGAAATTTTCTTTTGGTAAAGTACAGGACAGATATGAAACAGTAAAACACAACACATTTTTTTGTAGGTTTGGGGGGGTTATTTTAATTTAATTTTATTATGATTTTTCTTAAGAGATGACAAAATAGAGTTAGGCGGTGATTCTGGAAGGGTTTGGCTACTTATTAGCAATATTACCATCACAGGCAATGTAGCCTGTTAAGAATCCTATTTTAAAAACGGCTCCTTCTGAGATACTCATTAAAGAAATCTCTTTCAAAAGCTTCTGCCAATGATAGCTTTCAAAGACACCCCAAAGAGTGAACACTCAGATTTAGAGCGATAGAGCTTCCCCCTTTTTTCCATCTTGCCTTTACTGTCGGATGCGTTAGCTTTTGTAGTCAGTCTTCTCTTTGAAGGCTCCTGTGTCCAGAGAAGTTCAGGCTTTTACTCCCAGACTCCTTTCCTCTTTTGCAAGGCAGTCTGGTGATTATCACAAGTAGCGTTGTGAAGATATTTCTTTGTTAGATTAAGCACCATATCTCTTACCTGAGAAGTAAACAACTCTACATTGGCAGGGGGTAAATCTAAGTCTTTTGGTGGCTGCTTGGCATATTTACTCTTTGTACCATTCATGCACTACATGCGGTTTTTTACAGTGGTTTTACAATTAAAAAAAAAAATCAATTTTCTGTTTAGACAGTTATATATAATTAATTACTGGTTGAGTCTACATATCACGATAATTAATCACTTTGAATAGTAGGTGATGAATCTATAAACTCATTTCCTTAATGATCTTACTTTTTTCTTGCAAGTTACTGGGGTTGCAGCCACATGGACCACTGCAGGTGTCTGCAATGAACATTTAGGCTTTACTTCCACTCAGTAAATCTGTACTTAGGCTCTAGGTTATTTGTAGTACCTACGTGTCTAATGTTGCTTTTCTTGGGCAGGTGTATAGGTGCTGAATCCTTGAAGTACCAACAAGGTAAGTGATTGATTTTTAAGCTATTCCCTTTTTTTAAGATGTGGCTTTCTTTGGCTATGTTATGTTTTTAACCCACTCTGGTAGTTACGTTCTGATTACACCAAATCTCACACTGAAGGTACTAAGAGGGGAAAGACCTTTGGCACCAGTATTTCATTTTTAAGCAATAGTTCAGAGGTTAATATATTCCTGTGGGACAGAAAGCGTGAGAAATCAACTTCAAGCTGGAATGAGGAGAGAGACCCTTTGATCTCATTCTCCGTGATAGTATCTTGAAATACAATCTATCAGCAAATTCTCTTAAAAAACTGTTTCACTAATTTGTATTTTAAAATCCGTTATCCCCAAATGTGGCATTTCTTTTAACTCTTCAGGTTAAAATTTGTTTTGAGACACTACAGAGGGGTGTGTGTGTATATGTATGTATATAAAATGTATCTGATTGAGTGGAACTGCAGACCGTCCATTTACCAACTGGAGGTCTGGGGGGCATCCTTCAGAGGTGAAGTTGATTTCCAGCAAGTTTGTCGTCTTGAAAAAGTGGGGGAGACCTTTAGAGACGATGGGCCAGGACAAACTTTGACAGCAAAAGCCTGTGCAGGCAGGCAGGCCAGCTAGTCTTCTCAGTTTTGCTTTAAAAGTGTCAACAGAATTGATGTGTCCTTTTGAACTTTTTTTTTTCATTCTACTGCGTCAGCATCTTTTGCAGAAAAAAATGTTCTACTAGTGCATTTATTTTTTTATTAGATCTAATTGTAATTCTGATTTCCATTAGAAAGAGATTGTATGTTCTTATAGCCATACTTCTAGATGAAGAGAATTACAATGAGTGTTTCAATTTATGGGCAAGTATGTAAATAGAATGGTGGAATCCAATACTGTATAATTACATTGATCACTAAGTCTGATGTGGTTTTGTTCCTGTAAGTCTCTTCTGAAATACTTCATACAAAGAAGGAATAAAATAGTACTTTTAAAAAGTAGCAGCATAAACAATAGCAACAATAGTTTATATGCATTTACTTATTAAAGCATTGAAACATCCAGATTCCCTATATGTCAGGTCAAACGGGCCTCGCAGGCTGCAAGGAGGAAATCAAATTGCCTTCTTCATATTGAAAATAACCTCCTCTATAAACTACAATTGCCGTAATTAGCAGAGGAAATGATGAAGAAGGGCATTTTGTGAAAATTTAGCACTATAAGAATACTTCAGCAGCTTTGGAACTTCCATGTAAAATTTATCTTGTCCTTAAGATATTATTCTATTTTATTAGTTGGTTCCATCATCCTCTTTTTGGACACTTTATCTCTGGAAACACTCATGAGAAGAAAAAGAATAGGTGTTTATTTCTCACTAGCATTCTGTTCAGTAAATAATGAGTCAAATCACTATTCATCCAAATTTTCTCAAAGCTGCTTTATACGAGAAGAAGGCATGGTTTGTTAGTGAATTCCCCAAAGCAGGAACTCTCCCACAATGCCTAAATTTCTGTGTGGTGCCTTTGCACCCATTGGACTGATAGACTGGGATGTCTACAAGTTATTTTAGATTTTTCTTCTTTTCTTGATAGCCTTTAAAAAATGTGTGAATTTTCATCCTGTTGATTGTTTTGCTCCATAATGGGCTTATTGGGATTTCTGTTTCAGGAAGATACCTACTTGGCTTAAATAATCTTTTGCATTTAATTATATTTTAGCTGGCTTTATTTTATAGTATATTTCTCCTTCCCACCCCCACTTTCCTTGGGGAATACTCATCTTTGATGTGTGCATGAAGAACAGGTAATGAGAAAAACTGGAAAAGTTTGAAATAATTTAAAGAAATATTTTTTTTTCCAGCTCAATCTGTTTTTCCTGTTAACTCTAATGCAGTTAAAAAAATTCAAATATGTTTTTATAGCACAGAATAAATCTAGTGCTATATAAATATAATTAATAACAATATGGAACCTAATAAATTACTGTTTTCTTTTTATCGGAGAAGATTCAGAAAATCCTGTGGACAGAAATCTTTCTTTTTCCTTTGTAATGTGTGTATGTCCTTGAATTTCACAAATACTGAAAAACTAGTTTATCACACTTCAGTAAGTTCCTTATGTCCTTGTTTTCCAACAGTGATAACTTGATTTTCTGAGTGAAGTGCTGGAAAATGCAACATTTCACAAAACAAATTATAACAGAGAAATACAAAGTAATAGAGAGAATATTTTCTTTTTCTTCTTTACAAAAAGGTTTTTATTATTACTGCTGTTTAAAAAAGGCACAGAAATTTGAAGTGTTTTTCTGGTTTTGTTTTTTATCCTCAGGGAAGGAAGGAAAGCGAGAAACAAGCTTTGGTAGTTTTGTCCTCTCATAGAGCCAAATAGAACTGGTTAAAAACATCAAGATGGGGCTAGAGAAAGGGAAGAATTATTCTCTAATAATGTGTTTTTGTTATTCTTTGATAAACATTTGGTAAAAATTTGAAATGAGCCCTGTGGGCAACTCGATCTGCACTGTTCTTACGGTCTCTGTCATGTCTGTGGAGGCTGCTGATAAAGCAGCCAAATGTGACTGGTTTATCAGGGAAAGGTGGAAGATGCATCTCGATAATATGGCTGGATATAGATGCAATTTTGAAAGCTGGTGTGGGCTGTGCATTTACCATTTTCTGCCCAGAATTTTTATGAGTAAATTATGTAGGTGTATGCAGGAGAGAGAGAGGTACTTTGTTTATTATTTAGGAAGAAGAAAGAAAGAAAAAAAGGTAGCGTAGCCTCAAAGTACACGGCTTCTCTCCATGGGCTGCAGCTCCTGTCGGGAGCCTCCTCCTGCGTAGGTTCTCCACAGGCTGCAGCTGCCTTCAGGGCACATCCACCGGCCGCAGTGAGTGGTCCTCCACGGGCTGCAGTGCAGGTGTCTGCTCCAGCCTTGTCCTCTGTTGAGGTGCAGGTGGACAACCTGCTTCACCATGGCCCTCTCCATGGGCCGTACGGGAATCTCTGCTCTGGTGCCCGGAGCAGCTTCTCCCTCTCCTTCTCTGGCCTTGGGGTCTGCAGGGCCGTTCCTTTCAATTTTTTCTCACTGCTCTGTCTCAAAGCTGCTGCACAGCGGTTTTTACCCTTTCTTGAATATGTTGTCGCAGGGGCACCTCCAGCATCGCTGAAGGGTAGTGGTGGGTCCGTTTTGGAGCTGGCTGGAATTGGCTTTGTCCTACCGAGGGGGACAGCTCCTAGTCTCCTCGCAGGGGTCATCCCTGCAGGCCCCCCAATGCCAAAACCTTGCCGAGTAAATCAAATACAGTAGTTTATAAGCACAATAAAGAAGAAAAAAAATAAGTACCTTTGAAAGATTCACTTTTCTATTTACGAGGTGTATCAAATAGATGTTACTTTACTTGTGTCATGATCCATACGTACAAACCAGTTCACTGTACAGGGAGTAGCTTTTTCCCAGGTGGTGGTGTTCCATGAATGACTTGCCTGGTTTGCTGCAATATATCACTCATTTACATGGCTGACCAGGTATCTTGGGGAAAAAAAAAACCTGTCCAGTTTATGCAGTTTAAAGCACTTTAAGGGATTTATTAATGACACACAATTTAAAACAACACTCAGTGAAGTATGCCTTTGCTGAGACAGAGTATCACACTTACGTATCCCGACAGTGAGTGGAGATCTTAATGTATGCAAAAGATGGAGGACTGTTTGGAGAGAGGGGGACAACTTCAGATTGGCTCACAAGATCCTTAAATATTCATTAATTCAAAAAGACAATTTTCTCAGAAATAATACACCTTTCATTAATAAAATGTATTGATTAAAAAAACATAAAAGTCAAAAATTCAGTTTAAAGCTGTTTCTGCTGCTTTTAACTTGGAAGACTTTAACCACAAACCAAAAGAACTTTTCTGTATTTGCATGTGTTAGAAACAGGGGTGAGTGTTTGGTTTTTAATACATGCTTTATTAATGCTGCTATCTTTTCAGTTTTCAACAATGTAAAGTTTTCCCTGTTGTCTTCTATTTGTCCATGAGCACGTATGTATATACAGGGCTTTTTTTTCTCCTGTCTTGACAAGGCAGTAGTATAAATTAGAGACCCAAAACAGAGTGGCGCTTGACACTATAAAACCGCAAAGCCGTGCACGAGCTGAAGACTGAGTGGAGGAACACAGTGTTCCTTGAACAAGGGAAGATTTAAGAATGTCAACTTTCTAAGGTCTCAGGAGATCCTTACGTAAGCAGGATACTTAAATAGCTCCCTAACTCTCTCTGCAGCTTCTTTGCCCTCTGGTCACTATTGGAATGTGTGTGAGCGCGCTTGCGTTGCAGAAGTGGCCTGGTCAGAGCCTGAGTGAAGCCCACTGCCCTTGGGCATACTTTGTTTGACACAGCATTACAGGGTCAGGTTGGCGTGTTTGAAGAAAAGCAGTGAACCTGTGGTGTATGTTCACAAAATTCAGGGCTACCCAGTGAATGCCGGCGCTGATCTATTTTGTATTTGCCTTATCGGCTGCTTTAAATACTGACACTCACAGACTCCCCACCGGGTCCGCAGTCTTGTGTGACAAAGAAGTTGACACCCACCAATAGTGGCTGATGGTGTCTTTCCGCTTCCCCATAGGTTATTTCTGTTCCTCTTCATTACAGGTTCTCCATCCCCTATGCATGTTGCCAAAGGAGTTTATGTAGCTCTGCTGTAAATCATCAATAATTGGCTTCAGCTCTAAAAGGAAAAAGTGGTACTTTAAAAAAAAAAATGTAAAGAACATCTGAAAAGCAAGTCTGATTTAAAAAAAAAAAAGATCCAAAACAAACAAACAAACAAAAAAAAACACAAAAAAAATCCCACCACAAACAAGCAACACTCCGTCTAATATGCTTATTAGTAACAATCAATTTAGGCAACAGAAAAGGGCGGGTGGGAGGTGTTTCTATTGACATCATTGCATATTTCAAAAATTTTTCACACAGAAAGGATGAAAGTTTTTTTAATTTCCTTTAGAGCTATAGCAGCTAACCCTCAGAAAGTTGTGAGCATCACAAAGTGGTGTTAAGTTTTTTACGCATGCAAAATATGTATTGCTGTTTGATTCAAATGAAGTAACCTTTTTGTTCTAAGACCTGAGAAACCATTGTGCCATTTATTTTTCTCAGTAATTTCTCCTTGGGAGAAGGGGGAAAATTCTAAGTATTTGACTTCAATATTAGATTCTGATTATGAGTCTGCTTAATTTTAACAGTTAAAGGCACTATACATTTACAACTGCAAATACAACTAAACACAGCCTTTTGACCCACTTGCTCTTTTTGTGAATGTAAATACCATCACTTATAGCTTTAAAGTATTTAGAACGCTTCAGTAATTTGTTATTGCTTACTAAATGCTTGGTATAGGTCCTGAAGCAAATAACAGAAAAGGTTTGGTTTTGGTTTGGGTTTTTTTTTTTTTTGGTTTGTTTTAAGTAACAGTATAATCCATAGGTCCATTAAAAGTCACAGCTAACATAAATGCACGGCAACAACATGGCCATGAAAGCATAACTAGGATTACCTTTGGCTGCAGCTCCAATCTTTAGTGACTTCAGTATGTTATACTCCAGCGCAAAGTGTACTAGGGCCAAAACTAGTACATCGTACAAGTGGAAATCACTCACGCCTATCGCTCCTTCTGGGCTGATTGTTCCTCAGTGACTCAATTCAGTGCTAGTAGATACCAGAGCTAACAAAGATACATAGAAATATACTCTAATTCTCATTATGTTTAATACAGCAGAATATGTTAACCTATAAGTCGTCGGCATGTTACTGTCCATTTCTTTAGGAAAACCACGTAAAACATTAAGCAGAGAGAGGATGCACTTTAGCGTGGAGTAGTACACTGTACAATGAACTTATTCAGAGCTTTAGAAGTGACCATAGCTATTTAGCTTTAGAGCAACCGTACATAATGCTGAGTCAAATCATCAGTAACCATATGAAAGGGGTATGAGAAGCACAGTTTAATTTAGGCTATTCACGTCGTCTTGGCCTTGACCCTTTGTTTCCTACATGGCTGCCATTCTCAAAATACTGTTGCTAGCCGACGTTGCCTAAACACTTTCAGTAGGTGGTTTCTGTAGAATGGCTGAGGCTCCACACACTACATGGCTACTCCCGTGCTCGGCTCCGCAATTGTTACATCTTTACAAACTTCTGATAGGGCTTGCGGTGTTGTTTCTGAGCATGGTTTTTCATTTATTTGCGAAGTTGCACCAATTAGATGTTTTCATTGGGAACAGAATGTGGATTTAGAATTAAGATAAAGCTTTCTTTGGTTTAAAAAAAAAAAAAACAAACACCACAAAGCAACCCCAGAATGTATCAGTCTGGCTCCTTGTATCTGATAATCACTATAAATGGGTGGGAATTCATGTTGTTCAATGAATGCTTCCGCTCTTTGAACGTAACGCTGTTTCTGAATGAGTAGTTTTTCAGAATTGTCTCGGCTTGATTACTAGCAAAATAAGCTCTCAAGTTTAAATAACATTTTGAACCAAAAAAAATTAGCTGAACGTGACTCTCTTAATTTGAAATATTAGTAATACCTTTAATGTATGAATTCTCTGACAGTGCTTGAAAAGATACACCAATATGTTCCTCTCTTATCCCTTGGTTAGTAGAGCTTATCTTTTTGCGTGAAAAGTGTTTGGAAAAGTATATTAATTGTCAAGTATATGCATGATGTGAGAGACGTGAGTCTTTGGGTTTTTTCCAGATTGAAGGGACTTGAATTAGTACCCTTGAAGAGGAGACAGTTATGTTAACAGTAGCCTAATGCTGACATTCTCATAGATTGTTTTCTGTCAAGATTTGGGATTTTTCTGTGTGTCTCTTTTTTATTTATGAGGATTGGTTAGCTTTAGATACAGAAAGTGTGTGATGGTGGCCTTTTGAAGAGCGAGGGAGCTCACAAAAGAGACAAATTATCCGAGGAGTTTCATTATTCCTATTCACATCACTTTCTCAGCTGATAGCAGCTTTAACAAGCTGCTTTTCATCAAAACGAGGATTGTGACTAACAAAGTGGGATGCAGAAGCCCAGGCTCTGCAGAGCTGTGGGTCTGACCGCTGCCTGGCTTCCTCCCTGCCACGCCGCATAAAACATCAGCTGTTCTCCTCAGCCATCTGCAAAAGGTTCCGAAAGGAGCAACCTTCACAAAAGTCAGAAGTTCCCCAAGATAAGAATAAGTGTATTTGGCGATTAGCAATTATCGGGTGTCAGGCAGTCTCAGAATGACGAGTGCGCCGATGTGGTCTGTGAGCAATTATATCAGTGCTGGTTTCGGTGTCGCTGCCAGCCTGCAGTCCGAGTGCCACGGATATCAGCTAGGGCTTTTTGTGATTGCGTGTTGTTGCTGTCGGTGTCAGCGGCTTACTTATACTAGGTGAAATTTTTAACAGTGACTTGAAAGACATTTCTTTAGTAGCCCATAATATCCAGGAGAACTTAATGTTTTCCAGTTGTTTAATTGGACTTTAATTGTGCACGTTGTTAATTTTATATTCGTAGAAGTAATGTTTCCCCCTTAATTCCAGTAAAGTTGTGAAGAAGCTGAGTTCTATATGCAAATCTCAGTGAGGACACTTTTATTACATATAAGCAGAGCTAATTACTGAAGTCTTTAATGAGGCAATTATTATTAATAATGTTTAATAAGGAATCCTGAGCTTTGAATTGGTTAGACAGCCTAGACTTGTGGATGTATGTGTGGGTACATGGGAATTTTTCCTGCATGAATTTAAAGGTAGGTGGGTTTTTGTTTGGGTATGCTGTGTTTGTTGGGGGTGGGGGGAGAGTTGTGTGGTGGTTGGGGTGGGTTGGTTGGCTGGTTTTAAAATAAAAACAAACACCTGGTTGAAGACAGGTTCTAAAATCTGAGCTTTACCAGCTCTCTATGCTTTTTATTACTGCTGTGTTATTCTGTAGTTCCAGTGTAACCATCAAGCCTCCAAACCTGACAGGCAGCAGAGGCTTCTGTCACAGCTGTGTGCTGAGAAAGGCAGGGAACCTAATTCCATGAAACTTTCCTTGGATAAGGATGTTGGGGATAAAATGTTGAGACACGAAGTAGTTGTTCACCTGCAGAGGGTAGCCAGCTATTATGTCGGGTAATCACAGCTAGGGTTGCTCTTGCAGTTTCTCAGCTTGAATTGGCAAGAAAACTTGTCATTTTCTTTCCGGTGGTTCTGAAGGGTATCGGTCTGGCATAGCCGGATGTGAACTAATTATAATCTAAATAAATAATAGGACCAATCATAGTATCATATGCTGCTATTTAGGAAATTTATTTTACATAGTGTATTCCTCTATTGTCTCTACAAATCAAGAAAGAAGGATTTGAAGTACAATAGCTCCTGAATTTCTCTCTAAATACAATACTTTTTATCAGGTCACTTATTTTCTTCTTGTTCTTTAGATTCTTTCTGTTCTTTTCATTCTTTCTTACTCGAGACAGCTCTCATGCTGCTGATTCATCTGTGTTATTTCTGACTGACCTCACAAAGTGCTTTTTCTTTAGCTCACCAATTTTTGTCAGTTCCAGTAAGAATATCTGAAAAGTTTATATATGAATTAACTCTAGCTCTTTGTGTCTAGGGACATTCATTACAGTTTTCAGTGCCCATGAACAGTCATAAAAGCATTTAACAGTAATGCAAATTTAAATTTAGTTGACTAGGTAATAAATCACTTTTTCATTTTTTCCTCCCTTTTATCTTTTAGATCTCTATTGCATTTGCTATAGAGCAGACTTACATTTTATTTCCTGTTACCACTTCTGCCTGATGCAGCTTCAGCAAACCTCTTTACATTGTTTTCATATTAATAACTTCTTTTCTGGTGATCAAAATACTTGATCTGAGACAGGTCTGTATTATTAATGTCATTGATATATAGAAGGTCCCTCCTAAGATTTTTCTGGTTGCATTTTTTACATCTTCAAAACAGAAGTTTGCCTCTGTGTGTACTCTAGCATGTTGCATTTGGGAACACTCCCTTGAAAACAAACCTGCCAGCTCTTGAGGGACACGCCACATCTGCCTGAGAACCGTTTTGTTCACCCTACTAAAATAGGATGAGGGAGCCACGTTTTGGTTTCCCCCTTTCCCTCTCCCATGGCCACTGAAGGTGGGTGGGGAGTGTTTGTCTTGGATCAAGAGTGAACCCTTCCGTGAAGCCAATCTGTTAGGAAATCTCAGCCCAGTGGTGCACCGATTGGTGATGGTGAGGTCCCATACATGTGTCAGACACTGCAACTGGGAAAACATTTTGCTGTGCTGGCTGATTGCTGTCCCCCAGCTCCCAGTGATGCCCATCGTGCAGCACCACAGCTTTTCTGTCAGGGAATTTCAGAAGGGTTTGCAGGCTTGTCTGGTATAACCGGTCATGGGAAGGAACAACCCAGCTGCGTTCAAGGTCTCACTTTTCACTTTAGGCGCACGATGAGCTCTTTGCAGCGGGAACTCTTTCTAAACATTTCTACAGCAGTGGCCACACTTTAACCTGATTTATTTTTGATGGGCGCTATTTCAGTAAGACGTGTTAATCAAGTGACATTTAGCCTGTAGTAAACTGTGCCCAGATAGTCCTTGATTACAGAAGAAATACTGTTTACTTCATCCTCTTCTAGACCAAAGGTAGCTGCAGGAGATAGTGGAGATCCCTGACAAGCTCCTTAGAGCTTGAACTTCTGCTGCTGGTCACTTGAGTCAAACAAATAATGTTTCTAGCAGCTTCCACACAGAAGTGTTTCATTATGTTGTCAGGCATGAAAATTGTATTGCCGCTACATACAAATGTTTTTAGAAGAAGTGACAGCTTTTTGATGTGTCTTTAAGATTCTAGCTGAAGCTGGTGATGATATGTGACACCAAAGTGGAGAAAAGCTTTTTCACTGTGAGAGCTTAAGAAGGAAAAGTACTCTTTGTTGCTTCTCACAATCCAAATTAAGCTTTCTGTTGGGCAATATGAGAGACATTTTAAGACTGCATAGGAAGAAAGCTCTTTTTCAGAACCATCCAAATATGACTCACCCTATTTAAGAGAAATGTTCCAGCTGTACTTAGAGGTTAGTCTTAGCTTCTTTGAACATGTACATGCTGGTGTTGAAAAGACTGATAAGTAGCGAGTGGTTCTGGGATCTAAATTCTTCCCAGAAAAGCTCCTACTTTGAGCAGGGGGGAGAGAGAAACAAACCTTTTATTTATGCTAGCTATTGTAATGTGTTTCGTGACATTTTCAGGGCTGACTAGAAGGACAAAGAGGAATAATAATAAAAGATAAAGAGAAAATAATTTAGGTAAAAGCTTGAGGGTTTTTATGGCATGAATTAGAATATACACTCGCTATTTTAAATTATGAATCTGTTTCATCAACAGTCTTCCAATGTTCTAGATTCTCTTCTTGCTGTGCCACTTGTTTTGTAAGTAAAGTACTTCATATTCATAAGTGTTCTTGCTCATAAATTTGTCTCTTGGGATGTTTAAAATATACTGGATAGTTTTCAGTCTTTTATGTACTTTTGTTTAGTTTCAAATGTGTGCAATCTGTAAGGGAAAGGAAGTTAGAAACATATTTTCCTCGTAGCAGGGAAAGGCAGATCTCAAACCAAAATATTATTGCTTTGGCTTTTTTCTCTGGCACAGTTATAGGTATTTAAATATGAAGTATCAAATACCGAAGCATCTTTCTGAAGTTTCTTTGTGAAAGCTTTTTAATCACAGAACATATTATTTCCCTAGAACTGGTGGTGAAACAACATGTAATCTTTTCTGTCAGTATTTCTTAGTGAAATAAAAACTGGCTGACCTGGGCTGGCAAAAAAAAATCCCCATCAAAACCCTGAAACCTATTCAATAAGTACAGTCATGTCTGTACTTTACTTTAAAACTCACAATTTCTTTATACTAAAAAGACAGTGAAACCGCAAGAACCGCGCTCCTGAAGTGAAACTTCTGTTCCTTAATTCAAGATGCATGCAAGTAAACAGCAGATGTTAAAAATTTCAGATATTTAAGACATCAAAGCTTTCTTCCAGTAACATATATGGGAGAGTTAAATAGATATCTCATTTTAAAATCAGTGGGAGATATCTGAGAAACATATTGCCAAGAAAGAAATAAGAAAATTGCCTAGTACAGTCCAGTCAATATATTATTGTATGCCAACAATCTGAGAAGAGCAAGATTGATATCTGAGAGCATTTCAGCAGCATAGCTGGTCAATACCTAAATCCAAACAGTTTTATTTGTTTCTTCAGAATAAGTATCATTTCTTTAAATGAACTGTATTAGTTATGAAAAATATATAGACGTATCCTGACCAGAGCATTTAGATTTTAACATTGTGAGTAGACCCCCTTTCTCCCTAAGACGATATGAGCCTTCGATTCCCCAGTTTATCTCATAACTTATGCCTGGACTGAAAATTTAAACATAAATAAATAAATTCAATAAAGAGATTCAGTCTTGTTTTAAACAATTCAAGTGGGAGAGTATCTACCCTGTCCCCTGGTATTTTTTTTCCATAAGGTTAATTACCTACGCTGTTTAAAGTTTGCTGTGAATCAGAGTAGAGCTTATCAGAAGAACGCAGATCTCAGCTGCTTGTATTTTCTTTGTTGTCTCTTAATGTATTTTTTTCCTAAGCTGTATTTAAAGAGTGGGCCAGAAGGGCAGAAACAAACACACATTTATTTCTGTCTTAGAACCTACCATTTGATCTTTTTATTTTCTTTTAGTGGTGTATAGAGCCAGTTAAAACTCTTGCCGTTTAGAAGTGTGTCCCATTGATCTTTTGGAACAGCGCTAGTTTGGACCTTCAGTTCTCAGCCAGAGTTTGGCACCACGCTGATCACTTCTGTGCTGTGTAATGGATTTGTCACAGCGGTACTTATAAAGCATCTTTTCTTGAAAATAAAAAGACATCTTCACCCCACTTCCCCTTCCCAAAAAGGGGAGTTAAAGGAAAAAAAAAAAAAAAAAAAGTAGACTGAAAAAGACACTGCCAAACTCTGTGGGAAGAAGAGAAGTAGGAAATAAAGTGGGAAGAAAATTTGTTAAATCCGGAGCTTATGTAAAAGCAACAACTTCACTAAATGGCAACATTGGACGAGACAAAAAACATCTGGCAATTCATGCAGTTTTTCAAAACTAAAAACAACATAAGCAAAAAGCTGCTCTTTCCTTAAAAATAGTTTCACAACGGTTCTGGCTTATTGAGTATGGAGATATATGTATGTTGATAAACTAATGCTGCATTTTAAAAAAGTTGTGTCACAATCACAGAGGAATTTCTGTTTAAATGCCTAGTTTTTAGCTTTCATGTAAGAATATATATAACCCATTTCCTTTACACTGTCACTCTTCTTAGAAGCACACGGATAATTATAATTGTAAATAAGCATTATATAATTAAAATATAAATCAGCATTAAAAATTTTAAAATTAGTTTTCCTTTGAATGCTTTCATTTCTGCTCTACTATAAATGATGGATTAATTTCCATTCACTTCTTTTAAATACCTTTGAGCAAAAGCAGTGATTTCACTGCTTAAAATCCTAACTTCCTGCAGCAATTTATTTCTTGTTATTATTTAATTACTGGTACTGTGTGAACTATCATATCTTATCCTTAAACTTTATTTCCAGAGGAAAAGAATTATAAAACCTTTCCAAATTCTTTAGTCGTTACATTTTTTTTTTTGCTCAATGAATTAAAAAGGATTGATAGTAAATAGAGATTAAAGGACGCTGTTAGATTCTGAAGTCCTCACCTCTTGCTAACAAAGGATTTCAAGTCAAATAACACTGTAAAAGCTCAGTCAGGCTAACTGTAATATAGTAAAACCTGGATTTAATCTGAAAAGCTCCATGCTCACGGGACCTTTTGTGTTGAATTTTACTCATCACAAACCGGCCCTGCTGAGTGCCACAGGTGAGCATATATATCTCGGAAATAACAGATTTGGGATCTTGCATCCAGGAGAGCAAAGGGAAAACTGAGAAGGCCTTGGGGTGACTCAGTAATCTTCTCTGAGCTGTTGTCAGGCAAAAGAGTGGCAGGAAGCTGAACTGTGTATTTCTACAATGTACATACACGTTCCTCTAGGCCTATACGTACCTTGCTTGTGGTACTGCCACTTCTATTGCCATGAACTGAGCAAACATTCACATAAAGGACTTGAGCCTTGCTTGTCAGGGCTACTACTCAAATGTTTGCGTGTCCGTGGGCAACCCACAACCAGTTTTCTGAGGTTCCTCAGTCCTAAGATACTTGTAATATAGAGAGTCCCAGAGAGGTGTGTTCTTGTTTTGTTTGTAAGGGTCTTGGGGTTTAACAGCATAATTTTCAATGGAATTTTATGTTCTTCCTTGTGTCCTCATGCAGGATATATATTTTGGTCCTCTGGAGAGAGATGTTTCCAGAGACCGCCCTCCCTGCGGAAGGGACTGATCTTCCCAGTTACTGCCGCTACATGAATTTTCAGAACAGGGAGAAATCCAATATAATAAATATCGACATTATATCAAGATGTGTTTGAGGTTTCTTGTTCAGATAGTTCAATGTAACTCTGCTACTATCTTACCTAGGATGAGTTTACAAAGGTACATTTCACTTTTCAACTATTCATCACTTCACTCATTGGTAAACTATTTTCTACACTATGAAAGAAATTTTACATCCTAGATACTCCATCTCCCAGGCAATCCAAAGAGATGAATGATGAATGCTACTGATGAGCACTGCAACCACAGAAGTTGTGTTTCTTCAGTGTGATCAAGACAACATTGAAGGTGTGGAAAAACTAATACATTCTTATTTTTGATAGTTTTATGATTTTGCGTGAATGATCATAAAATATTCTTACGGACTTGTAATTATAAATAGACACATGTCTGTATTTTTCTGATTGCCGTTAAGCTTGTTTAAAATATTAGCTTTCATAACTCTATTTCAGTCCTGTTTAGTGAAACAGTAACCAATTCCAAAGTTTTACAGTATTGATAGTCATATGCCGTATTTACAGAAAATTGGTTTTATTGCATTATGAAAAACCTGTAAGCAGCACTTCATTTGTGATTTTTTTTTTTTTTAATTCTGTACTTTGGAGGAAAGCTTTTGTGCTAATGGTTGTATGTAGCATCTAATTATTTATACAGACTGAACTATATCATTACTAGTAGTGCAGAAACCAGCACATCTAAGGTGCAAAAGCCAATTTTGTTCAAAATATGAAGTCTTGCTTCATCTGAACATTTGGGTTTTGTTAAGTTTTTTTCTCAATCTCAGTCTTTTTTTTTTTTTTTCTTTTCTTTGAATTTATCGGAAAACTTGAAAGGAGATTTGTCAGTTCCTAAGTAGAGATGCAGAAGAGCTACAAGTTTTGAGCTTTCAGTAACTTGCTTGAGGATTGTACTCATTACACTGGGACCCGAGCGTGATCACAGAGTGGGTTCAGCAATTCTTCCTTTCCTGCTACCTTTTCTGTTCTGCTTTTCCTCAGAGGTGATAAGGAATAGCTGGTGAGACACAGGCCAAATAGGATGTGAAAAGTCACTGTCTGTTGTATAATGTGATGAGATAGTTGTGATGCTCTGCTTACATTGGGTCATCGTGTGATGCATATTCTAGCCCTTGTTTCACTGTGCTAACATAAGACACGCAGAGAACAGCACCTGCAAAGGAGGGGACTGGAAGCCAGAAAGGCACAGGGTAGATGTGGGCTGTGGAAGGTGCTGTAAAAGATTCAGTACATTAGCTGCAGGTAGAAACTGTGCTTAGTGCATGGGATTTCACTGACGAACGAACAGATCATCAAATCCTAGCAAAACATAATGGTTTCTGATGGGAAGTATTTTTGGTATCAAAATGTAGTTACAAATAGAGGATGGCTGGGAAACAGGAACAGACTCAGCAGAGTACTCTAGGGCTAATTTTTTTCTCGTTTATTTTGCCTTATTGTTTTAAAAGTCTCGTCATTCTGTTAGAGGAAAATAAAACAGTACCTCTGTGGTGTTTTTGAAAACAAGATGTGCTATTGGTACAAGGTGTTCTGAGGGGAACAGAGGGTCCGGTATGCCAGACAGACCCTTCCCTTAGGGAAGTCTGCTGCCTCCTTGGTGCCTGGGTTAAGGACATCATTAGGAAACTCCCTAGCCTAGTACAGCCCTTGGACCCACTGCTCTTCCTTGTGGGTGTCAGTGAAGCTGCAACATGTAGTCCAAGGGTGATCAAAAGAGAGTTTAAGGCCTTGGGGTGCTTGGTAAGGGGATCCGGGGCACAACTAATTTTTTTCCTTTATCCTGCCAGTTGCGGGCAGCGATATTGGAAGAAACGGATCTAGTCTATTCATACGTGGCTCCGTGGCTGCTGCCACCACCAGAATTTTGTGGTTTTCAATAATAGGATGGTCTGTACAGGACCAGGCCTTGCTGGTGTCAGATGGGATTCATCTTTCTCAAAGGGGGAAGAGGGTCTTTGCTCCCGAGCTAGTGGAGCTGTTTGACAGAGCTTTAAACTAGACTTGTAGAGAATAGGGGATAACATCAGGCTCACCTGTGACAAGCTGTGTGATGACATGCCAAGGTTAGAGGAATGGGGTGCTAGCGAGGGCCCTCAGCCTGAGACTTGCTGGGTAAACTGCAGCAGACTTGAAGTCTTATGGAGATGAACCAGGGGCTCTTGAGGTAACAGGAGCCGACAAAGGAATGCCAGTGAAATACCTCAAAGCAATTAAGGTGTGTTCCTCTAAGAAGGTGATACGGCCAACAGCCCAGCTGAAGTGCCTCTACACCAATGCACGCAGCATGGGCAACAAACAGGAGGAGCTGAAAGTCACCGTGCTGCTAGAAAGCTACAACCTGGTTGCCCTTACTGAAATGATGGGATGAATTCCATGACTGGACTTCAGTTATCAGTGGCCACAAGCCTTCAGAAGGGACAGGTGAGGAAGGAGGAGCAGAGGGGTTGGAAACTGCCCTCAGGGACAAGGAAATGCACAGGCAGTGGAAGCAGGGACAGGTATCCTGAGAGGACCATAGGGATATTGTCTGGACATCATGTAGGGATGGGGTCAGGAAGGCCAAGGCGCAGCTGGAGCTGAACTTGGTAAGGGACACAAAGAATAATGAGGAGCATTTCTATTAGTGTGTTAACCAGAAAGGGAAGATCAAAGAAACTATATGCCCCTCAATGAACACAACAGGCAAACTGATAACAACGGACAAGGAGAAGGCTGAGGTATTCAACTTTTTTGCCCCAACCTTCACTGGCAATCTCTCTTCCTACACCTCTCGAGTGGATGGACTGCAAGGCGGAGACTGTGGGGGAGCAAAGTCCCTCCCACTGTAAGAGAAGATCAGATTCGAGACCACCCGAGGAAGATGCATCCCAGAGTCCTGAGGGAACTGGCTGATGTTGTTGCCAAGCCACTCTCCATGATATTTGAAAAGTCATGGCAGGCAGATGAAGTCCCTGGTGAATGGAAAAAGGGAAACATTGCACCCATGCACTTTACAAGGGGGTAATGGTTTTAAACTAAAGGAGAGCAGATTTAGATTGGATATATGGAAGAAATTTTTTTACTGAGAGGTTGTTGAAACACTGGAACAGGTGGCCCAGAGAGGTGGTAGATGCCTCATCCCTGGAAAGAGTCAAGGTTAGGTTGAACAGGCCTTTGAGCAACCAGATTTAGTTGAAGATGTCCCTGGATTTGCAGAGGAGGGTGGACTAGACCTTTAACAGTCCCTTCCAACTCAAGTCATTCTGTGATTCTGTGATCTTTGCTAGTATATATGTGGACTGTTTAGCTGGTTGATACAGGCAGAGGAACAAGGAACAAAGGACATAATTAGAAACAGGAGTGGTTTTAGTGGCAGCTACCCTCTGCCTTGTAGGGGGGGGGTCCACACCAGATATAAGAAACATTTTCCCTACGAGGACAGCCCAGAGCACCTGTGCAGCCTTCATCCTTGGGGTTTTTCACGACTGACAAGATAAAGCCCTGAGCAGCATAGACTGGCTTCCAAGCTGATCCTGCTGCAAGCAGCCAGTTGGACTAGAGACCTCCTGCAGTCTCTTCCCACCTGATTTATCCCATGATCCTTTGAAGAGTCTGTTCAGCTCTGTTATGAAGAGTTTTTGAGGCTTGTTAATAAAATAGGAAGAGATCAATGAAAAATTGCAAAACCTAATTAGATTGGAACTTTAAAAAAAAAAAAAAGAGGTAAAAGCTATAATTTTATGTGGTTTATTTATAAATAAGGAATTTAAATGGTAACTTGATCAGAGTATGTCCGTACTTATTACATGGGAGGGGAAACTTAGTGTATTCTTCAAGCCAGCAGACAGAAATATAAGATTGGAGGCTAGAAGCAGATCATAGGTATATTGAAATCAGATATTAGATGTTCCTAAAAGCAAAATAAAATTAAAATGAGGTCATTTAACTGGAAAGCTAACTAAGTGTTTTGGTTGATTGACCATCACTGGTAATTTTAAAATCAGGTTCAGATGCTATTTCTAAATGAGGTAGTCTGATTCAAATGGAACCAAATCAGAAAAGTCATGTGACGTGTGTTATGCAAGAAGATGAATTAGATGAGTACACTGAGTACCTCCAGCGCTCTAATTTATGGAAATGAAAAATAATTCGGTCCAACCTGACAGTGATGCCAACCAACACAGCAGTTTCTTTGGCTTGGAATAATTTTGTAGAATCAGATCACTTCCTTCCTCTAAGAAACAAGATTATTTAAGCAAGTGGGATGTCCAGCCAGACTGAGCTTTAATGCTAAAATGCATAGTGTTGCATTACATCCACTATAGCGGCATCAGCACACACAGGCCAAGAATCTGGCTGTGAATATGGAGAAAAAAGGAGGGGAAAAAAACAGTTTTCTCTAGTTCAAGAGGGAGTGAGAGCTAAACAAAATCAAATAACTGTGAAGGGCACTAAATTCATCTCCTTCCTCAATCTAGGCTACATTTTTTCTATCCTTGGAGTCATTAATGATCACAATCAATAGTAAGCTGATGGTTTCAGAACTTTAATGTGTTCTCAAGAAAAAATAATTACTACCTAATTTATCTGGAAATACCAGAGCATATTGAATTTTTCAGTAAGTTGTAGACATTGTTTTGTCAGAGCATTTTGCTTGGAAACACAGTAATACAGTTTATGTCAACTCCAAGAAATATTTTGACCAGTAATCTGAATCGTTGAAATTAAACTTCAGTATAAATCCTGAATGATTCAGTTTAACAATCCAGAAGCACTACAACAAGCTTCTTCAAAATTTCTGTAATACTTTTATAAACGCGTATCTCCATCATCTGACAGTCTCAGGATACGCCTAAATTGTGCAAAGCTATGATGCATAGACCTGCTTTCAGGTCCCAGTCAATAGATTATAGTAACCTGTGAATAGGATATATGTGTCAGCCCTGTGCTGAGTTTGATCTGATAAAGATAAATGCAACCTTTAATTGGTATGTGCTAAAATGGCTGTACTGCTTCTGGATTAGCCAGCCAGGTGGTGCTGTGAGGATAAATGGTGCCAGCTTGGTTCCATGCAACTGTGCATATGCACATATTTGTGTGACCTCCTCCATGGCAGGGGCGGGATAAATCTGTTTTCATGAAGCACTATAATCTTAGAAACCCATATTTGGAGGTTTTTGCAACCTGAAGAAAAAAATGGTTCTAAGAATTTAAAAGAAATTCAAAGGCTTTCTTTAAAATACAGGTAAAAGTAAAAAATGCTAAACAAACAGGTGGGACTCACGGGTTTCAGTGGCTGCTTTCTTTTGCGTATTTGTGTCTTTTTGTATCCGTTTTACAGATACCACATTCATGTCTTAAAGCACCACCTACAGCTCATAAAAAGAATTACTCTTACAAACTTGAAGGAATGAAAGAAGTAGGTGCGGATGAGAGGGAAACGAGTGACGGGTGCTGCCTCTGTTGCCTCGCTGCATTAAAACCCATGTCACATAGCTTTTACTATGTGCATTCAGTATAATTCTTCTCCTTTGCCATAGCTTTCATGGCTATGGAACCACCAGATACAAGCTTTGAGTAATTGCATAAATGTTAAACAAGCAGGGTAGGGGTCACTGGGTTAATTATTTATCCTATATCCCTCTGGAAAAGGAAAACAACATAAACAACTCTTATTCATCTCAATGAGGCTGCTACTTGTACGTAAACTGATACAGCCTCTGCCATTGATAGGGCTGAGTGGGGTATAGCAGCACATGAAAATGAAAAGCTCTAACAGCAAAAGGAAATTGCATGAATCTCATTATCATGAATATAGCACTACAGCAGCACTTAACAACACTCATATTTTCTGATGGGAAGATGAACATTTTATCTCGTCTGTTTTTAAGTCGGGTTTTGGTTTTGTTTCTTTTTTCCAAACTAGTTAGAAAAAGTGAGTTGACACCCCCTCCACCTCCCAAAGGTAAAAAGTTACAGGATATTCTATTCAAAACAGGCATACTGCTCTGGCTGTCTTTCAGCCCATGTACTATGGTTTTCCTCCTTCGCATGAAACCAGGGTAAAACTGTAGTCTAGGCATACCTATCATAACTTGCATTATAACAGAAATGAAAGAGTTCAGATGTTTTCAGATGTTTTTATTTCAATATTTTAAAAATTGAAAATTTAAAAAATTTTTTAAAAAATCATCTACTTCAATTGCGCTGAGATTTGGAGCTCCCGTGGACAAGCTGGGTAGATTTGTGCCCAGTGTTTTAATTAAATGAGCAGGAAGTTCCCGATAAGCAAAGTACAAAATCCCCTCCCCCAGATTTATTTATTTGCTTGTTTATTTTTCTGTGGGTGACAGAAAGTGCGCCCTGTAGCCACACCTGGAGAATGGGGCAGAACTTGCACTGAGCCCTGCGCAGCTGGGAACCAGCAGCAGACTGGAAGCAGTGGCTCATTTTGCATGGCCAAAAAATCTGAGCCTGTCCCAGATGGTCTCGTGTCCGGAGGCTTACCCAATTCCCACCTGATACCTCCTACCTCCAGGGGGAATCAACACTGAAAGCAGCTTTCTAAAAAAGGATAAGTAGTCTCAGTAGGTGCGAGCCTAGCCTAAAAACAGATGGGCAGTCAGGGCAGCCAAGGTGCTTTGTAGCCTGCTGGTTTTCACGTGACGGGGGCGACTCGAAGGGATGTGCAACAGCTGCTGAGCCTCATCCTTCTGCATCTCCCCACGAGCCAGCACCAAACTGTGTCCAAATACTGCCCGGAGTCCTGAAAGGGAAAAGGGATAACAAGCATCTGCCTGAGGCCCGGGTTTTCGGTATGATATGGGAAAATGTAATCTAAGCACACGGTAACCCTCGGAAGGCACTCTGTTTTAACAAGAAAAGCAAGCAGTGTGTTTACCTGCGAAGACATTTGGAGGGATTGAAGGAGGATTAAGAGGGAAGTAACAGGGGAAAAGTAGTTTGGATTGCTAGAAAGGAGGAGGGATGAGGAGAGCTGAGTAGTAGGGGAGAGAAGAGGGAGAAGAAGCTGCTGAGCAGTGCAAGCAGTGGAAGGAGTCAGAGGCAGGTATCATCTGAGTCCCATCTTTTCCCACTTTTGCTCTGGAATATGTGTAGTCTGTTCCTCTGGTGTGTTTATGCCTCCCTTGTTGTTGTTTGGTATGAGCTTCACATACAGGTGGGTAATGTAATTTTACAAGAGGAGAGTATCTCTCCCCAGACCCCCAGTGTGGACTTACTGGTGAGGCTCGTCACGGGGGAGAAGGAGGACTGGGACGCAAGGGGGGGAAAGCACAGCACTTTGAGTCCTGTAGGAGAGTATGAAAGAATGTTTTAGCCTTTTTGTTTGGTCCTAATCATTATCTTACTCACTTGTGTCTTCTGAGAGATCTTTCTACAGCTATTATTCAACTCTAGCTTGCTAGTTTTCATTTACAACTTGTGGATTTCTTGTATCAAAACTGGTACCCACAGAAAATCTTGCCCGTCTATGTTAACTGCATCAGAGCAGATTTCATATCCTCAAGGATGGATGTCTCAGTTCCAAAATAAACTCTTGCGTTCGAGAGCTTTAAACATAGCAGAAGGTTTATTCGAGGGAAGAAAAAAAGGCTTAAAACTACTCTTTGTGTGACCGACTGCCAATGACCCCAGCTGAAATAAAATAGTTAATAAATATACGTACTAATTTTGAAGTTTAATATACTCTTGTGTTCGCACTCAATTTTCAACATGCAGTGCATTAAAGGAGAAAAGTCTAAAGCTGTACTTAGTGTGACCTATTGTTGGTGACAACACTGAAATGATAATCTTCAGTAGGTATATTATATACTTTGGAGGTTAATAATTACTCAGTGCTTTTTCTGTAAAGTAGTTGATAAAGATTTCTCTTTCTTTTTTTTTTTTTTTTGACTGCTAGTTTATAGGGTCCTTTACACCCACTCTGAACGCATTTAGCACCTAGTATCTGGTATTTTCAACGCTGTCAGGCAGGTAGGTAGGCATATAAAATGGAGTACCATACTATGAGTAATTTATACCCACAAGTAAATTTGGGTCCCAGAATTGCATTTGCGAGCTTATAAGCCATTTTCCTTTTAAAATATGGTTGACTTTCATGAAATATATTTGTAATTGTGCCCCCAAGCATGCATAACTTGTTGTTCTGTTCTGGAAACTCCAAGAAAAAAAAACAAATCCTTTCAATTGACCAAGTATGTGAAGTTACATTAGAGTGAAACCCTACTGAGACCTAATCTATCCAGGCTCCTTTTGGTGTAGTGCAAAGAACCACAGCGTACACACAGATAAGCAGGATCCCACTGCGATTTTCTAGAACTCTGAAAATAGATGAGTCCTTACCTCTGAAATTTATATTAGTGGAATGTACAAAAGCAGGGGTTGATTCTGGCTGAGAATATGGCAGATGCTCTTCATAATTGCAGTCTGTCCCATTTATCAATGCAGTTTCATTGTCTATGAAATAGGAAAGCTTAGGTAATGCTCTTAATTTCTTTGAGATCTTACCCTCTAATGAAATGTACTTATCCACAAACATTTTCTAATAACTAATATGTTTTTCTTATCTAATTCTTTCGTAACTGCTGCAAAGATTTGTTGTTAATACTGTGTCAGCTCCAAGAAAATTGTTTTTCTGGAATTCTGTATTCTATAAATTCACAACTTGGAGAGTAGAAGAAGACAAAAGTAACTTAACCCTTGACAAGTTAAGGGTCACGTTTGTATTAGATAAGAAAAAAAATAAACATCAGTAGATGAATCTCTTCTTTTCCCAGTCCTATTGATCAATAGTAGGAAAAATGTGTCGAGAAAAAAAAATCAGCTTTAGAAAAATATGAGAGTTTTTCTGAAATGCCTTGCTTTTGTCTTTTTTTTTTTTTTTAATCACACAGATATATAAAGGCAAATAGTAGGAAACTGACCTTTTCAGAGTTCTTGTCATGCTGTGAAACTATTTGCTACCCACCAGTTTTATTGCTAATTTTCCTATAAGACTTACCTCATTTTCTCAAAGTAATTTTTGTATGTGAGGAAAGGCAGGGAAAAGGTCTTTGCCTTTGCAATGTATACCACTCATTTTATCATCGGTAACCCAGATTTCTCAGTTGACAGCTTTTTTGGCATGCTTACTAGCATTTACCATGCATCATGGATAAGAAATCATAGCACCACCAATTAACAAATTTTGTGCATGTTTGTCTTATATTTTTCCTGGTTTTAGATTTGTTCTCTGGCCTGAAATATTTTGTGTTGGAGATAATCCAAATACACTATGTCATTTCAGAAAAGAAGTCCATCAGAAATGCAAACTTAACAATAAAGAGAAAAAAAAAACATTGAGCATCTTTTAGTAAAAAAATATTTCTTTTTCTGTGATGATATCCATCCTCTACACTGATTGAAACAGGATTCATAACACATTTGGAACTGCACTTAGATGATTGATGCAAATCTGATTTGTAAAAGAAAAAAAGCATACTCTGAGACAATAAAATCAACCTTAAATTAGCTTTTTCTGTACTTCAAGTGCTTCAAACCTTGATGTTCTCCAGTATAGATTATATATTTCTCTTATATATAAAAATTCCAGCATTCTGCCTCCTTTTTGTCACTTGTAATTCCTTGGGTTTATGACGCTACTCTCTGATCTGGTTTTACCTCGACTTGCACTTGTCCAATCTCATTAAAGTTGCATGGGCTTAAGTTAGGGCAGATGCAACCTGCTGTCCTATAATATTTCTAAGCTGGTTCTTGATAGAATAGAGCTGTAATCGATGCATTTCCTTGGACTAGTGTCGTGGTTTAGGCCAGGACACTAGTTAACCAGGAGTGATCTTCTAAGCCTTCTTTCAGTAATGATGAGTTTATCCCGGGGCAGCTGGCTGAACCTCTCTGCCTACTCATTTGTAAAATGGTGATGAGTCTTTACTCACTTCTCTCCTGGAGGCTTAAATAGTTACAGTTTATATGGTTTTAACTATGGTTTAGTGCTTTGAAAATTGAAGACAGTTTGGAAGTATTGGTGGAATGGGTCTACTTCAGCCTGTAAGAGCAGAGTGTGACTGCACAGGGCATAAACTAACCTCTTTGCCCTCTGTTCAGTGTTAAATTTTGGATCATATGGAGAAGTATTATGTCACTACATACATATGTAGACACCTGACTGTATGTGTGTGTGTCTATATACATATATAGGTTTTAAAAGAAACTTCTTCTATGATGGCACATAGTATGTTCTGTCAATTAATATTCCAAGTTTAGAAATAAAAAAGATATCAAAAATATACTCTTACTTACCCGCTTAAGCTGCCCGGCTGGCTTTATGGGAAACTGACAAAAGGTGGGAAGCCAGTTCCATAGAATCTCACTGAATTTCTGAATGAAGCTCCTGCTAATTTCCAGGTGAACTCTCCACCCGCCCCCGAGATGAGACTATATGACCTAACAAAGAAAAATCAAAGAAAAAGTACACATTTCTGAGAGAGACTGTTCAAAGAAGCAAGTGACGAAAGACAACAACAACAACAGAGCAGAAATTCACTAGGAGTGGGTAACATTTATCAAATGGCTGATACGACAATAGGGAAAGAGCACAGTTACGGTAAAAACTGGTTCCTAAGGAACAGGTAATTCTCTGGTCATGAAGTGTGTGACTTGGCGTTAAGCATCTTTCAGTGTTATTTAACTATCGTTCTCACCTGCGTGAGAAATCATGGAAACGATGGTCATTTTGATGCTAAAACACAACCTCTTAAATTGTTTATGTTTTTGTGTTAAGCTGATGTTTACTAGAAAGGCAAATATGAGTATTGTCTGTTCACTATGGTAGGTGGTTAAACGTATGTAGCTACTTGTGTAACAGTGAATGGAAATTGGTAGTAGGGAAGGGCACATTTGGAGAATAAGAAGCTTAGAAACTTGTGTATGTTTCAGAAACTGGAAATTCAAGGTTCACATCTAAAATACCACACCCAAAGCAGACAGAGCTGCCTTAAAATCAGGTACTGGGCTGAATGTAAAGGTTTCTCTTCAACTTGACCAGAGCAGGAGACCTGCCATGCGGTGATGCTATTGTTGCAATGATAGCATAAATAAATTATAAAGAATACATTGACAAATTTCACAGGCAGTATTGAATTGGTATCTCTTGATTGCCTGCGTTGGCGTTGTAATATGAGTGAGGTTTCCTTTTTTAAGTAAGCAGTGTTTAGTGAGAAGCCAGCGACAGTATTGCCTAAAACATTTATTTCTTTCGGTTGCTAACCTAAAAAGAGAATGGAACAATTTAAATGCAGTTTTTGTGAGAACAAATAGAGCCAGAGTAAGAAATTGTAAGTCGAGTTTCATCCTAGTGCAATTTAAAATCACTGAATTATAAACCAGTCAAAAAAGCCAGGCTGATGGTGGGAATGGGCACAGATTTTTAAGCATAATGGCGCTGCTGGATTGATACTGAATTGCTACAATTGTGATAGAGAATATACTCAAGCTTTCATTCAGCAGAATAATGTTTGCCTGAAATCTGCAAGGGGTTTTGTGATACCCACAAATGTGTCAGCCACAAAAGCATAGCACAGTGTTATGATTATATCTGTTGACCTTTGTGAGTGAGGGGCTCCGAGTTTGGCAATAGTTGCGTGCCTGCAGACCCGCCCGTGGGACCTCAATTCAGTAATACTCAAAGCTTTTGTAAAGAGTTTGCTTAAGCAGAGGCATGATCAAAGTCCTCCCCAAATGTGTGTGTTTTTCGTAGATCAAATTTCAGCTCTTGTTGTGGATCTGCAAAGTTCTAAGTGTGATTTAAGCCTATAAATAACCACAGGAGGTTTTTACCATTGATTTGAGTGGTCTTCGGATAAGACTCTGTGTGCATCAACACATTCCATGCAGCATGTAAAATTCATTTTGGCTTAAAGTTTATGCATAATTTAAACTGAAAAAACACCCTGGTAACTGGCTTGTTGTTTATTTTTATCTTCTGTTCCCCTCACTCTCATCTATGGTCTATGCCTGTTTTTCACATATTTTCTGGGGATTTTCTTTTTTCTCTAGTGTATGATACTGTTGGGGTTTTGTTGTTGCTGCTCATTTTAACATCTTAATCCATTCTCCCCCCTTTTTCTCTTAAATGACTGTTTCCTCTTTTTACTATCAAACTAACTTTTTTCTGCATCTTCCAATAAACAGTTGTTCCCTACTTCTCTCTCGTGCCCGTCTAACCCAGCATGACTAGCTCTCCCTTATCATTCCATCTCATGTATCACGTTCCACCTGTTTTCCATGCATCTGCAGCTCTAGATCCCTCTCATTTTCTTGTAAGTTCTATTCATTCTCTCCTAAGTATCCATTTTCAAGTTTCCCTCACTTTTCCGCGTTTATCTCAATTATTACTTCAATCACCTTGAAAAAAAAAATAATCTCCTATACTTGCAAAAAGCTCAAAGCTTGTAACTCTCTCATGTCAAAATATTAGTTTGGTCTCTTCCGAATTCCACCCCACTAATTCCTCCTCCTTTTGAACACGCTTGCCCCATTTTCCTTTACTCCAATATACTGTTTAACACTTTGCTTAAAGACCCAGTTTCCATTGGCATATTAATTGCTAATGTAGAAGTTTAAATGATAAAAAGGTGATTTTTATCACAATATACATAATCTAATATTTAATTCCCTAGTTGTGCTCATGCAAACATTACATGGAGCTTAATATGACTCAGGATTCTGCTGTGAAAGAATCTCCAATAGTTCAAGATCTTTCATTGAAGCACAAAGGATTTATACGGAACACAAACCCTAAAGAAACATTCTGAAGAAAATATGTAGTTATTTAAAATAATATATATTTTTTTAATCTTGGTTTAACACTAAGTGCAATCACCCTGGAAAGATCCACTTTCTTGAACGTAATGAGCCCGCGGTTGAGAGAGTCCAGTGGGCCTTTGAGAATGAAGTTTTATGATATGCAATTCTGATGTTAGAAAAGCATAAACAACAATGAAAAAAAAAAATCAATGAAATAACTAGCTCAACTCCTCTTATCCTAGCAGGAAGGAAGCATTAGGCCAGTCTGAGACCAACAATACAGATGTCTATATATAGGTTTGTCTAGAAGGATCTTAAAAGATTATGCAGTACTATTTATTGTTTGCATGCTAGGTAAACATTAACTGCTACACAATACTTATGAGTTGAAAGTCAGTAGTAATCACAGAAAATGCTTTACCAATCTCAAAACTGTGTTTTCTTAAACAAGTTTATGTATATGTTATTACATATAATACCCAGAAACACCCAGTGATACCGCAAAGCTCAAGAATGTCAGCACTTTGAAAACAATTTGGTTAGCGTATTTAAGTAGACTTGATTAGGGACTGAGGCCTGGTTTCTCAAAGGTGATTAAGTACTTAACTCCCACTGAAATCAATTTACCTATATATGAATTTAAAATGGCTACAGAGATGTATTTTGATATAAATTCATTTTATATGTTTGCTCACCACTGTGGCAAGTATAGCAAGGTTAAACTCTGTTACCATAAACTATTTAAAGTTTTTTTTTAAATATGCAATGTCAGCATTAAAAAAAAAACTAGGAGACCCGTGATTTTTATAGCAAATTAATGATATTTTATTAAATGATCTTGAAAATTTAACTTACGTGGGATACAGATATTAACATAGCAATAAGTATAGTTACTTGGCACTTTCAAAAACTTGTCACTATTTTTTCAAAGAGCAGTCCTAGTCAGAACTGTGGGGTAATTCAGCTGAGAAATAATCGAATCAGTAACAAAGCTTTAAAACACAATACTTTTTAGAATTATTCCTGAGTTCCTAAATCATTCTGTTAATTTGCACTTTTCTAAGTATACTTGTTAAAAGGCTCTTTTAATATTTACTAGTGAATTTCAAGAGAAACAGCCTATCCTGTATTCCTGTGTTACACGTTTCCTTTACTCTCTGTCATGGCAATCAACACCTCATATATTGAACAGCTCGTTTGAAAAAGCAAATGAAAAGCGAAGAGAGGATATGTGAACTGCAGCGTACAGACATAATGAAGTTTGCTTGTTTTCTCTCTTTGTACTTCAACCGTAGAACCAGCATCTAGAGCAATCATTCAGTGCTCCGTCCTGCTTTTAACTCTTTGTAGAAAGGAATAAAAAGGAAAACCTGCCTCCACTGTAAGAGTTAAATATTTATGTCTAGTTTTCCATCTTTTAAGCCGGTATTTATTCATGCAAGGACCTTATCTATGATACCAAGGCTGTTGACATCCCTTAAAAGTCTCTGGTGAGGGATTCCCTGAAGTCTTGTGGGACAATATATCAATGAGGTGACTCCATGTGCACCGAGAGTTTTTTGAAGCAGGGCTTCCCTTTACAAAAAAACACATTGACTCCTTCCGTCTGTACTACGTCTATCCAAGTGAAATTCCCAACAGGAATCCATACTGGGATGCGTGCTTTTCAGGATATACATAAACAACATAGAAACTGAATAAGGAGTAGGATGGCAATGTTGTTGATGATACAAAGTTCTTTGAGGCAGTAAGTGCAGGTGCCAGCTATAAAGAGTTTTAGGACTTTGTGGGGGAATCTGACCTGGTAAAAAAAAAGGCAGATGAAATTAATGTCTCTGTAAGTATTAAATAATACACGTGTGAAAAGTAATGGTAACTTCACGTACAAAACAATGAGCTTTGAGGCAAGTGTAAAGCCTTAGGAGCAATGCATGTGATGCATGTGACATCATACCTTTACATGTTAACAGCCGTGAACCTCCAAAGTGTAGTTTCTGTGAGGTGACTGATTTTAACTTACTCTTTTTTTAGCTGAGTGCCTAAAAAAGCATATAATTAACTTGTACTTGAAGAAACAGTTTTATCATTTTTGTATTGTCTGTTTGTATTGCTTGAACAGGCTTAGCTTTTCAGTCTCATATGTTTCTGCTACGAGTAGTTGAGGCTGCTGATTTCTATATGGAAAACACCAATGATTATTCAAAAAGGTAAAAACCCCAAACCAAAACAAACTAATAGGTAGAGTCAGCAAAGTTTCCTGAAAGCAAACCTGTATTTCTTCTTTTATAATATTTAATATGTTTAATAAACAGAAACAGAAAGGAGAAAGAAAACAAATAAAAGAAAATCGCAGGAAAAAGATACTCAAATCATGGCCACAAATTTAATGCTTTGCATGATTAATGCCTTGTAACTTCTTGATAGCTGTTATAAAATATTTAAAAACATTGACTATATATAAAAGAGTTGAAAGGCTGCATAGTCTTTTTTGAAGTTTAATAGTCCATAGTAAAAGATCTTCCGTTTGCTGGTTGCTTGGGAACTGACATCAATATAGAAACTCTGCACAAGAGCAAAGTAGGATTTAGGAGGATTCTGGATACATTTATACTGTTATTCTTAATAACAAAGAATCCACAAGGAAAATAAACTTCAGACCATCCATCTAACTGTCAATTTAAATACCTTAAGAGATTTTACTGAGAAGCTTAATGGCAGAAAATTTATTAAGTGCTTTATGATCTATTCTCTTAATCTTTTTTTATCTTTATTCCTATGAATACTTTTTGGATAATGAAGAGAAAAAAGTTTGGCTACTCATTTTCCACTCTCTCTTCTTCTTTGACACAAAAGCTAGCACAGTGGTTATTACACTCTCATTTCTGACTTATCCCTGCCTGCATGCAGGAGGAAGAAGGACCTGGTGCTGGTGAGAGCTTTCCCTCCAAAGCGTAGTAGTGGGCACTGCACACTTGTTCAGCAACAAGGAGCCTTCTTATAGGGGTGCAGGTCCCACACACAGTATCTAGAGCGCAAAGTTACTTTCTTAGTTTTGCCCCCTATCAACTATGTCCTCAAACAGTGGACGGCGAGGCGAGGGGAATGAAGGTGAGAAATAAATATTAAAATCGTGGAGCTTAGTATTAAGCAAGGCTTAATGAGGGCTTGGAGTTACACTGCTGGAAACAGTTTCAAAGAACTCTGTCAGCAGGGAGTGATTCAGCTCCCCAAATACAGCCATTGAAAAGCTTAATCGTCCAGTTTAAGCTAATCACCTTATGTTTCCAGTTACCTGGCTCATTGACTAATGTGGGTGAATATCCCCCAGCTTTCATAATGAATTCGAGAGCTGACAAACTAGGTAGGAAGAGAGCTGTTGATAAGCGTGAAGCTGGTTTCCAGTAGACCGTAGGTAAAAGTCCCCCACTTTGCTATTGTCCTGGGGTTCTTTGTACTTGGTATCATACACACAAACTGTGTTATCTCCGTAGTTGTGCTAATCTATATTCAGCTTCTTGGATTTGATCCTTTCCTCTTTTTGGTGATGCAGGAGGAAAGGCTGAATTAATACAGAGGAAAATTAAAAAGATTTTTTTTTTTTAAATATATGCCACTTCTCCCCTCAAGTACAATACAGAGATAAAAGCATGTAAAATGAAATTGCATTGCTATCCGTTCCTCAGCTGTATTCCACCTCGTCAGGCAAAAGTAAAAAGTGTTTCATATTGTGACAGACAAAATTGTCTTTTTTGTTCCTATTTAGTAATATCTGTCAATGTTCATTATGATCTCCAAGACATAAGCATGGACGTTCAGTCATAGTATTCGTAATTTAAGATGAAGAATACTAAGGAAAAAACTACTTATGAGAGTTGGTAATCTATTCAACAGAAGGATGACTGTCGGTAATAGAATAACCTGGTTGCTTTGATAGTAAGCAGTGGCTGAAATGTCTGTGTTACTGGTTAGTTAAAAGATAAGATTTCTTTGCAGAGAGAATTGGGCATTGTGGTCAATTTTAAGAAGGAAAGAAAAGGTGAATACAACTTGTTTCCTAGTCTAGGGAGTGGTACAGTGTGAAGAATGAAAAAAAAAAAAAAGGCAGAGATAAATATTTAAAAAAAAAAGAAAAAACTTTCACCCTTATTCCATTTTGTGATGTCTTCTAGAACCATTCATTCCAAACCCAAAGTGAAATGCATTTTAAGTGCATTCTTATGAATACCTCAGAATGGATAAGCTTAAACTAAAGAAGCTTTCTATCGTTATGGTTACCCTGAAATTTTTGAGGTTTTTTTGGTGAACCAAGTACCCTTAGGTACTTGCCCGAGAAGCACATGTAAAAGTACAGTGTAATTCAGATGATTGTAAAAAAAAAAATTCCTAGAATGAAACTTTATTACACTCTAGAGAAATCTTTGCATTCTTTACGTATGTCCTTTACGTATGCATTAGAAATGAAAGGATTATGATGCTTACTTGCTGTTTTTACTGAAATCTAGATTGCTAATTAAAACATGACATAGAATAATTGTCTTTCATACTCCTAAATCCTTGTGTCTTTGGCTGTTTGAATTTCAAAGAGTACAACAGAGATAAGTAGTTAATTTAATTTTCCAACCGATTGCTGTGCTTGTTACTTGAATAAGCTGCAAAATAACATCAATTTGGGTTTTTTGGGGGAATGAGCTCAAAGGTTATGAAATACTGCATAGTTATACAAATTTATGCAGGTGGATTTCCTTCACGTATACTTTTTAAATCAGTTTTGAAACAAGATATATGGGTATAATGCATGGTGAAATCCTCTATGTAAATCTCAAAAGGTAATTCTATAGTCTTGCCATTTTCTGGGTTTTTTTTTATTAATCTGCTTTTCTCATTGCCCTTGCCATTCCTTAGACATCATTACTGTTGCATCTGAATCTAAGAAGATTATAAAGGTGTCTTAATTTTAGGGTAAAAGGGTGATGGACTATTTTAAAGTGTTACAGAAAGAAACAGAGGACACTTCTAATTTCTGTTTCTCAATGAAATGTTGCAATCATGTATCCTGATCATTTATAAAAGTTTAGATAGTACTATTAACTATAAGGAGGTTTATTTACATTCCATTTGGGTAAAACAAATATACATAACAATAATTTTAAAAAAACCCCGAACCCAAGTGGATATAACGAGCTGGGAAAATCTTTCCTGTAAGTCTTCATTCTGCTAGTTTCTCCTTACTCCTTCATTCCTATTCTCAATCAAGAAGCATGAAGATACATACTTAATTCTGCCTCTTTTATGAAACTTAAGCATGTTTCTAGATGAGCATAACTAGCTAAATTCAAGAGATTTCCATGACGCTTCAGAATTCACATATTTATGAGCTTTGCTAAATATAGATTTTTGTATAAGATTATGCTCTTTATATTTGATAGGGAAGATAGAAAGAATAGGTTAAATTGCTGACATGTAATTACAGAAATACGCAGTAAAATAGGCAAATTCTTTGATCGATAAGGCTCCTTATTGTTATACAGACTCTTATAGCCACATAGTCATTAGGAAAATCATGAATTCAAGTCTTTTATGAGAGCTTCATTGGTACAAAGTATTTATTTCAAGCACTAGTATCACCAATTATCATTCTGATGCAGTTCAGCAGTGTTGAAAATTAATGCCAATCACAAGATTTCCTTTGAACTTTCAGAAAAGCAGAGCTGGAGCAGAGTTCTGAACTTCAGAACAGTTTAGGCACCCTCTTTGCATACTGTACAGCACAAGTCTTTGACTCTAGCATGGATAATGGCAGGAAGCTTGAAAATCAATTACCTTTAAATACTGCGCAAGGAAATCCTTTTGATTTCTCATCAAAAGCACCTGGGATATGCAGTGTTTAATTGTAATTTAAATGATATGCAAATCTTGTTAAAGGTACCAAAATGAATATATATTGCCTGTTTCCCTTTTTGTAGAGTCGCTATTAGCTACCTGGCGCATTGAGCTTGTTTTCTATAGCCAGTACGCTCCGTATTTCATCTTTCATGTTGGGGTTGGCTCTTGGGCTATACGCAACTTGAACAGGTCAAGATGGCTGGCTTATGGCTGTGCTTATGTTCACGGTGCTCAAAGTAAGATGTCCTAAAAATTTCAAAGATCCCTTTTAAACACATGGCTGGACTTTAAATACCAGCAGAAACTCAGCAGAAACCAGGGGAAAATGCCAGTCGGTTGCCCCGTGGATGCAGCGGTTCCTTCACCTGCGGAACCACTAAAGGCTTGTAGCTTGGGAGCCGCTGCCTCACAAGGAAGCATTTGCAAGTATTTGCAGCACCGAGCCCACAGTGTTGGCTTTGAGGCTATATCCTTTGTCAGCCCATACCTGTTTATTTTGGTGGGAAGTTGAGGCAGAGCATGCTGTGAGCACCGAGTTTTTATGGTTGTAAATCTGGGTTGTGGAAGGAATGTCTTCTACGCCACAGACAGAAATACAGTAAGCAGCAAATCAGTGATTTGTGCAGAAATAAGTTGGTCAGTGACAACCTAGTTGCTTCTTTACTCGTTCTCTCCCAAATGAAGGAACAGCACCTTGAGTCTATATCTGATCTGGGTGTTCCTCCAAGGCTAGTTTGACAGCTCAGTCAAGGCTGGGAGCATTTGCTTTTTTATATGTCTCTTGAGCAGTATGCATCTATAAGACAAATGAAAAGTTCCTGTTACTAAAGACCCTACAAAGCAGCAAGTGAAACCAGAGTCACTGGAGGCAGAAGTTGAAGTGGAGATTTCCCCTGCCCAGCTACTAATGCTGCTTTCTAGCTGGGATGACTTTATGCCTGGTTCTCATCTTCAAAGCGAAAACCAAAGGAAATGTTCTACCAGGTCAGAAAAACACCGATGGCTATCCTTAAAAAGGTGCTTCAAGAAGAATTTTGTAAAATCAGGAATTAATTTATAGTATAAGCTCCCACTGGTCAAGTATAACCTCAGGGAAATTCATCTTACCTTTATCAAAATAATTATCCTGATGCTTGCTCTGGAAAGGGCGGTAGGATTTCCTTTAAAACATCTTGGTTTGTGCTTTGTTAAGTTTTTCAATTACGTAAAGAGGCTGCAAATTGTTTGTTTTCCTAGTTGAATAATCTAAGCTCCATTTCTCTGCAAATCAAAGTTTAACCTTTTATATTCTACAAATATTCACATCCTATTGCTTAGAGTATGTCTGGGCTAGTAGAGAAAATTTTAGTGCTGATAGTAAAGACTGAAACAGAAAGATGAATATTTTTATGTGCTTAATTCAAACATGTCGTTTGTTCAATAATTTAGAAGAAGGGTTTATGTAGGGAAAAATAAATATTATTTATCCTTCTGTAAGACTTTTTTACAGCCATCACCCTTATAGAAAGTGGCTGAGCTCCAGAAATCAATATTTATTTCCAGCATATTTAAGCTTCTTATATAACTAGAACATTAAGTTTATAGAGCTATGTAAAGTATCTGATTTTAAGACTGTGACAAGTGTTTAGTGTGATATAAATATATTTGTGGTGTTTGTGTTATCTCCTGAGGAATATATTGCATAAGAACAGTTGTGAGGGGTGAATCTAACACTTTATAGAAAAAGACACCCTGTTCTCTAGTTCTTTACTAGCTTGCCATAGAAAATATCAGTGAAATTAAGTCCATCATCAAAATTTAAACAACTTCTGCAGAGGTTCATTGAAATCTCAGATTTATTACCTAACATTTGAACTACAATACTAATGCTTTCTCACTGTCTGAAGCTACAGAACTACAGAACTAGAAGAGGGTAGAAGAGATGGAGAAGAATCTGGATGATTATGGGTTTGGTTACTTGGAACAGCCATTTTTAAATTGTACGTGGTCTTGTTAAATTATGCGCGTATTTACCTTTAAGGAATAAGTAAGTTCACTGAAATTTGTTTCTTTAAAGTTGGCTGAAAACTGACACTCCAAATCAACAGTTTTTTCAGCTCTGGGGTACACTGTTCTTTAAGAGATGAAGTTGGTGATGTAGTTTTATGTGTCGAAGTTTTATTTTCTGAATAAAGCCTGACTTTCACTTAAAGTGGGAGCTGATAGTCAAGCTCTCATTATAAATTTCCCCCCTGTTATTGATATTCTTTTATGCAGTTTTGTTCAGAATTGACTTTTCTCTTTTAGTTCTCGGTAGGTTAGCATGAAATGTATATTTTACAGCTATGACTTGGACATATAAGACAAGCATGTCATTAGAACTTGACTTTATCTAGTTCAGTACGGACCTTTTGTTCTGACATTCTCTGACTATATCAAAGCTACATCGCACTTCGTAACTGTGTTGAAGTGTTGTTCTGGCTCCTGATCCTCATTTATTTTTCCCTAAAGCTCACAATTTCTTCCAATCATTCCTGTCTAACCTCTGGCTTTTATCTTTGATTTCCCTCTATTAAAAAAGAATCAAGAAAACTAGATATAAAGAGGCAATAAAATATATATTACATATTCTTTATAAAGAATATTTACATATTTATTGATATGTCTAAATCCAATTCAATCTAAATTTTAATCAAGTAAGCTCCTTAGCTATATTTTTTCCCTACCTTTATGATACTTTTAGATGTCTCCTGTTGCTGGCACTCTTCTATATGGTCCTGATTCTATACTTTTTAAATATACACCTAGCCCTCATAGAGTCTGTCTTCCAAAAGTTATTTTGTAAGGAAATACTTTTGTGAATACTCTTTCTCATTCTTAAAAGACAAAGTTTTTTTGTCCTGTGTGACTGATGAGCTGTAAAGTTAGTTTTGATTTGAACTATTTTGAAATTTGAAGGTCTTCTATTCATAGTTTAAGTTGATATGTATTATTAAATGTATAAATTTCTATGCAATTTACAACCTATAAACTACAGTAAAGAAGGATCATCCAAAAGGTACGGTAATTCAAAGTGCAGTTTAAGTGCTGGCTATTTTCTATTTACTATCCTCCTAAATTTTAGATTAAGTGAGTAAGGTTCCTCCACTTAAAAATGTAATTACTTACTTGGTCTTATCAGGTATTCCCTGAGGGATTTAATGGGAAAGGGAGTAGAAATTTAAGAGGAGAAGAAAGAAAAAGTGCTGTGTATGCAAAAGGACTGATGGATTCTTTTGTTGTTTTTCCCTGATAATCTGAAAAATTCAGTTGCCATATTAAGTTAATAACATAGCTTTTTTTATTTTATTTCTAAACGCAGACTTCTTTAAATTAAGGCAGTATTTTGTAAAAAGACATTTTTTCCTTTTACGTATTTTAGTTTAGATCTTATTTCAGTTTAAGGCTGAGGCCTTTCTAATATCAGTTAGAAAAAAAGGAAAGATAACAAAAAGCAGGACGCTCCTTCAGTAAAGCTGTATTTCAGAGATGCATAAATACAAAAATGAACGAAATAGCGGGCCACATCTCTTGCAGTGAAACACTATTGCACAGAGTTTTAGGATAGGGAAATTTGGTTAAAAATTAAAAAGCCCTCTTGCTCTTCTTAAATCTTATTTTCACAGATGCTCTGTTAGTCTAAGCCATATTGTAAAAGATGTTCTCTTCTTATTTCTTAATCTTCCTAAAAGAAAACATTTTAGTAGAAGGGATGAGGTCCCAGTTTCAAATCAAATTCTATTTAATCAGAGTCAGCTCTGAGCTGCAGCAGTCGTTGACGTGGAGGTCACTTTTGAATTACAAAGTGGGTGCGTAGGCATTTCATCTTCGAAAGCAAGTCCTCAATTTTTCTCAAGACAGCATGAGGTTTCTCTGTCCCTCTAAAATCTCTAGATTTTTCAGAGAGATGTTCCCTGTGGGCTAACAATTTCTGTGTGGATTTTCTCTCAATCCCTATGAAATTGTTAGGTTTATAGTGATTTTCCCACTATCTTCCTCAGGTGGCAGTCTTCTATAGCTTTTTTTTCAAGAAATAGTACAAAATCAGGGAAGCAATGATCTTTACAATGAGAAATGCTTCCTAGGAAAAATAATATTAATAATAATAATAATAATACCTGTTATAATATTCAAATCTCATTTTCATTGTGTGCAAGAGATGCATCAAGAGTACATAATCAAGAGCTGTCTTTCAAGTTTTATACTCATTTGCATTGACATTAATTTAATTAACACAATTAAGGATAACATTACTGTCATGGGAGTAAAGGATGTTATGGTACAGCGATAACTAGAAATTTAAGGGAAGGAGCAAGACAAAACTAAGGCAAATGACAATAAAATTAAATATGCGATTACAAACTGACAATATTATTTTGATCATGCTCTACTAAGAAATCAGTAACCATGCAGATCAACCTAGGCAGCTTAACTACTTATAAATAATTGCTTAATAATTATAATTCCATGGGACACAACAGGACTGGGTGGGACTTATGCAAACACATACAATGAAGGAGATGCTGATGTGGAGAAGAGGCCTTGATAGCAGAAGCAGGAGTAATTCAGCTAGTGGTCAAGGGCTTCAAGGGCCTTTAATGAAAGGCACATAATATTTTTGCTAGCATTCTAGCCTGAAGTTGTATTCAGCATAAATTAATTCAAGTAATTACTTATGTCTTTTCACTCGCTGTGCTTTAATATTGTTGAAACGTTTTTTCCTTGCCTCTCCCATTCTTCTGTGCAGAAAAAAAGCCAGCCACCTTGCTCAACTCCCTGATCATCCCTTGCTCATTCTCCTGTCAACAAAAAACAGTGCCCCAGAGCAGCTTTTTGGTTAGACTCACGTAATTGAAGGACCATGTTAGAGGGACATTGAAGAAAGAATCTGCTTTCTTCTAACAACACACGATAGAAATGATGATCGTTTGCTTTTCACAATCAGATTTTGTTTTATATAACTTACACTACAGATGTACAATCTGAGTGGGATCTTTCAGAAACCTAGTAAGGTGTAACTCTGCTTTCATTAAATTGCTGGGATTTCAGGGAGAACCTGTACAGGCTCTGGTTTTGTATTTGTAAATTAAGCACTTCATATCAGTGAAAGGCAGCCTGCATGAAAACCGTTGCTGATACTTTTATAGTCATCTTCTAAGTAGAACAGTATTTTGAGATTTTACTATCGTAGTGTTATTGTATATAATGATGCTGTCTCCTGGTTATAATGAGAGTGTGCTTACACTTCTGTGCATCATACTGTATTGTATAGTTTATGCTTTTCAAATATGAGTAGTTCAAGGAAACAACAGCTTTTTAGACAAATTTCACTCTTCTAGATCATTACATAAACTTGCATTACTCTGGTAAAGATAGCTCGTATGTACATTCACTTGTTGTCATGGCAAGTTTCTGAAGTAACTCAATATTGCTACTTTATTTACACACTTAATTCTCATATTATCTCTTTGATTTCAAAGACAGGTATGTCAGTTCATGAGTTACCAATAATTTGGTAAACAACAGAAGTGATTATCTTTAAACATATTCACATAGTGAATAAGAAGAAAAGCAGAGCAACCTGTGACCATGTTTGAAGAGAGCAGCTTTCAGGTTTAGATAGATCAGTCAGATTAGACAGATTTTAAAAAATCAGTAGTACTAAGTTAAATGTAGTTTTCTGACTCAGATATGTGGTATAATGACACAGAAAGAATGTAGAGTGACTATATTGAAAGAATGGTGATCTGCATCAGCCAATTACTTATTACATATATTTAATCCAAATTTATCACTTACAATTCAGAATTAATAGCTAGTCTTCTAAAATATAAATTAAATATTCTTAATTGCTTGTATTTCTCTTTACATACAGATCTTCAGTTGCATAGAAATATTACATCATGTTCGTTTTACTTTTTTACTTGTGGTTATTTTATCTGTTCAAGCAGAAAAATTCAGTCAGCCAATGTCCTTATTTGAGGGTGACAACAAAAATGACAATGAAAAAAAATTCACTGCAAGCAGAAATTGTAATAGAAATACTGAATTTTAATTAATTGATAATTACTATTCAAAATACTAGATAATGTCACTCAGACTATCAGAATGCATTCCTTTGTATAAAGGACTTATGCTGTATCTTCTTTCTATTTTCGTTATACAAATTTCAAATTTCCTTTCATGTTAATGTTAATTCCACATGAAAAAGAATTTAGAAATTCTCTTTCCTCTCTTCTTTCTTGTAGGCATAGTATGTTTTAACATAATCATCGAATTAATTTCTTCCAGTTTAAGTTTGTAACTGTTTTGCATTTTTCCTTCCTCCTTTAATCCATAAGCTTCATCTTAAAAGGAATGCATTTTTAGCTTTTTTTTAAATTTAAAAATATTTGTTCTCAACTCTCCTTATACCCGATTAAATAAAAACCAGGATATTCAAGGGACTGTGCAAGGTCACATAACTGAGTGACTGGAAACAGATTTGTAGTGCACTGAAAGTGACTGAAAAACTTGAGCAAATGTTTTGATATGGCCTATCATTTTTTATTTAATTGATAGAATGCTTACCCCTTTTTTCCTCAGTGTTTCCTGTAGCTTTCTCCCTATCCCCAAGCACATATTATTTGATAACTTCTCCTTTTATTTAGTGCTTTTTTTTTGTTTATTAATTTTGGAGAAAAAGTCGTTGCAATTAGAAAAGATCTCTTAGGACAAAAAGCAAAGCCCTGCCAATACAGAATTGTAGCATAGAGTATAATCCCTTGTGTTTTACCCATTCCATTTTAATTGTTTTGAGGAAGATCTAGCACATTGTGGAATAATCTCAAGAGAAAGAAGTGGAAATACCCTTTCTCACTTACAGTAAGTCATTCTTCAAATTCAGACTACATTGTCCTTTTCTCAATTTGATCTCATTATTTCTAGATATATCCCATTTGTATTCTTAAATAATTACTCTTGCCCCTTGGTGTTTACCTTCTCATTGCTTTTGACAGATATATCTCCTCCCTCTCCCCCTCCTTAATTGTTGGTTAGTCAAGCTGTACATATTTAATCTTTCTAAGCTTTTCTTATGTGTCGTCCCTTCCAACCCATTAAACCTTTTTTCCCCTCTTTGCTCTGAGTTCCTTTCAGTATGTCAAAGCACAGAAGATGGAGTTGATTGTACTTGTCAAGTGTTTTCCAGTTCAGATTTGAAAGAATAGTCTGATCTTTGTTGGTTTGCAAAGAAAAGACAGCTCTATCCCTTGTTTATGCTAAGGTCCAGTTTCTACACTCTGACAATGCAAAAATATCTTAAGAGGGGTACTGATTTCATTGCTGTTACTGTAAAATAGCCTAAGAACACCGAAGCTCTGGTTGATGTTTTATCAACTTAATTTAAGAATAGTCCAAACTTAAAAGTTCACATTTTCGTCCGTCTTTTCTTGTGGCATAGATATCTCTTTATACGGAGGCATTATTATCATGAAAGGACCAGAAGAAATAAAAATATTTTCATGTTGTAACTTGAGAACTTGCCACAATTAAAAGGACATTGTGAGACTAAATGCGCGGAAGGTTATGAGGATTCAGTGTAATGAGATGTCCCAGAAGGCAACGTTCATCTCGGATCATGAGTTGCAAAAGGGATTCTGCCACACAGATTACAGCACAAAACGTAGACTGTGCTAGTACAGGCTTTGGTGGAAAATATTTCTGAAAATAGCAGAACTATCAGACTGACTGTATTTGTCAACACCACAACCACTGCAGATTTTGTCTGATATTTTTTTTTACAACTAAATGGTCTTCTCTTAAAAAGTCCGTATTAGGTTGGTAGGGTTTATCTGAAACCACTACCTTATTGGCAGGTGCTGTTTCAGCTGAGAAACAGATGAGCAGCTCTTGCTGTTTCTCTGATGCCACTGGCTTCTTATCCAATCTAAATAAATTGCTGAGAACAGCTCTCTTAATCTGAGATTTGTATTGACCAGCCTTGAAGAAGTAACATGAAAAAGACCCAAGCTGGGAAGAAGATGGGAGATGAATTTTCTCACTAAAGCAAACAAATAAAACAAGAACAAAATAAGGAAATGCATTTGGAATTTGTGTTGTATGAACTAGCCATGGAGATTATGTATTATAACCATTCTCCCATGGTTATTGACGTGTTTCAATTTCTGAAGAGATCTCCCATGTTTACTGGAGTGGTTTGATTTCTAAGAGGAAAAAGCATAAACCTAAAACTACTGATAGACAGGCATTTAAGACACTGAAATCTGTATATACACATCAATATTGTTTAAAATGAATATAAATTAAAATATGTCAAAAAGATTTATATCAACATCTTTTCATCTGTTGCTGCACAAACATCTTGATGAAAGCCTTAGCCAAATGTCTGTTTGTAGACTCTGATATACTACAGTCATTACTGATTAAAGTTTAAAAGAATCATTAAAACTACTGTATTCACATTTAAGCCAGTCTAAACATTCAATTTAAGTCCAAAACATTTAGGTAGCCTCTAAATACGTAAATAAAAATGAGAAGGAAAAAACATGAGTACTCTATTCAAGATGTTAATGAAATCTTTATTAAAATAAGCTGCTCCTTTGAAAAAAAGAACACAGATGATGTGTCCTGGATGTACCTTCTCAAGTATATTTGCTTGCCTGTGGATTTTAGTTTCTGACATGGCTTAATTCCGAATCTTTTCTTTATTCCTCTTTAAAATATTGCTGGTACTCCAGTTTAATTTCCATTTGACTCTCTTTGCTCACTAACTCCTTAAGCTTTCTACTTCTGACAGATTACAAGGGTATCATTAAGTAATGCAAGTTCATGTCTTATTAGTAGACAATCCTGTTGACCTTCATTTCCCTGTGTCCCATCTTGCATCGCATTTTAATGCTGGCAGTCTCATTTTTACTTTATCTAGGCTTTTAGCTCTTCACTTATAAAACAAGCACAGAAAACCATGAGAGCTTTCTTTGGTGCCCTGGTCTCACCTTAGAACTGTGGCTTTCCAAGGGAGGCTAAAGGGTAATGATCATCATTGTTTTTATTTCTCTGTTATTTATATTTGCATGCTATTGTTTTAATGGAAATTAATCCATTCTTTCTGAAAAGTATGTAAAGTATAAAGGCATAGGTAGTTTGTGTGCTCTCGTGGTGATTAACTCTGGTGAGTCAAGACATGAGAATTATTTTTAAGTCTTACCATTCTTCAGTCTTATCACCCAGTCCATTCTGTGACTTTGATATTAAAGTCCCTCTATGGAACTAATACGGTCATACATATATTAACCTGTGACGTTAATACTTGATGATCACGGTTAGCTCAAGTTTCTCGTGGTTTTTCTCCTTCTGTGCAGGGGTCACTTTGACCTGGCTTTAATATGCATGATTTGATTGACCCCTGACCAGTAATGTGTAAAACCCTGAAACAAATAAGGTCTGGTAACAATACTAATCACCCTTTAAATCTCTGTAAAACAAGCTGTTATGAAAAGGACATAGCAAATTTAATGCCAGTAACTTTGTTTTCCAGGCACATGGGTATTAAGCAAGCTTGCGCAAAGTACATGTTGTACTGCCCTTTCATTTGAAGCTGATGAAGGAAGAAAAGGCATCATCCGTCACAGGGGTGAAAAACTGCCAGGTATCTCAAAACCTCATCTTTCATCTTCAGTGGGGAGAACTGAAATTAATGCTGCTGATACAAAGGAAGGTGTAAAATCGTGTGAGTTCAAGATCTGGATCTTGATATAGACATTCACCTAAAAACATGCAAGAGGAGGAAAGTGGAACTCTTAAGCTGGGTAAATCTCAGTAGTTCTATATAAATGAGAAGATGCATCCCAGTTGTAAAGCATGAGGAAAAAAGTAATTCCACATACTATACTGAAATCTCCCTTTTCAATAGAAGAATCACTTGCAGTAGGATAGTTTTAGTGGATATACGTATTTTACTTGTTTTGGAACCTTCTTTCAGCCAGCTAGTATAAATTGGATAACGCATTTGCATTTCTGGATTAAAGAAAATGGCCTGTAGTATTTCTTAAAAGCATTAAATAGCCATGAGCCATTACCAATTGTTTAGTCAATACCCACAAACAAGTTTTCCATTTTTATTTTATATGGCACCTCTATTCAAAGATAATTACGCCTTATTTCTGGAAATATGTTCTAAAACCTCATAGGAAGGCACAGTATTTCACAATAGCCTTGCATTGTTTTTTAAATACTATCTATAAAACAAGTTTTGATTAAATGTAAGCTTTACATACCTAGACACTGGTGAAAATTAGCTTTCTATCTAACCTAATCTTATTCCTCTAAAGAAAAGTTTTCCATCAAGTGTTCCCCGTTCATTCTAGTTATCTGGAAATAGACATCCTGAAATAGGGAGCTGCTGGCTGTGCTCGGGCTTTGACATGCTGTACATACCACCCCCTGGGTCGCTGACAACCGCTTGAGGACTGAGGCCCAGAAAATAGCAAAGACCTGCTCCCAGCCAACTATGCGTTGTTCTCCGTGCAGCAGAAAAGAGACAGTCGTTTTGCTTTCCTGTGATACCTATTTGAATAGTCACATGTGTATGACATGGAATCAGATTTTTCTCATAATGTTAGAACTGATCAACTGTGTAACAAAAACTTCTTGTTGAGAATTGTGTTGTCAGCTCAGACAGGCTTTACAAGAAGCAAAGAAAAGTGTGTTACAGTTAGGAATGATGTGAGGTGATTGTCATATATCCAGCCTCTCCCTCAGACAGGACCTTTTTTGTGTGTTATATCAAGTAATTACTGAATTAATGAATTCCATGATAAGGCAGACAAATTCATCAGAAGTGAACTTCTTTGAGGTCTGATGTTTGTGTAAAAATGGGCTGTTGATAGCAATGGGACACCTGATGTGACAGAACAGGCTGAGTGATGTGTCATTGGCTTTAATTTCCTTGTTTACTAGAGAGAGCCATGAATAAATATGGTTTTTATTCAGTTTCTAAATATACCTTCCTTTTAATAAAAATAATTAAAAAATCAGGTAATCTAGGTAATATCAAGTAATGCAAATAAAGATCACCTGGATCTTTACTCTAGTGAAATCTATAGTTTTTATTAAAGAGTTCAAAGATCTCTCACGGGCTTGAAACCATCTGAATAATTTACCCTTACTATGCTTTTTATCAAATATCGACAATATTAAATGAACTGTTGATTTTTGTCCTGAATTGTGGAACACAGTGTTGACTTTAACTCTTAATAAGTAAACAAGAAATAGCATTTTTTTCTTTAGTGAGGTGATTTATTTTTACCAGCACTTCAATGGAGGGTTGCAAATGATTTTCTGTCTGGCCATACGCTTTCAACAATTGTGTTTGACTTTGTCCACAAAAGAACAGGTTGATATCAGGTATAAAAACTTAATTTGTGCTGTGGCAGTGAATATTAGCAGGTTTAGGTACTGAAGGTGTGGCTCCAGCCTCTCTAAGTGGGAGTGTTTGCAGATAGAACCCCTAAAATGAAGACTGCAAACAGGCAAGTAGGATCTTTCAGCTTTTTCAGATTACGTGCATCTGCATCAGGCAGGTTCTAAAAATGTGTCTTTGGATATACAGGCAGAAAGACATGAGATGTGGTTTAATTAGCAACAGAAATGATCAAGTCCTTTGGAAACCTGGTGATTAGCTTGTATAGATAAAGTTATAATTCTTCCCTCCCCTATGGGACACTGGTCTACAGCTGGGTCCCCGTGCAGCTTTGCAGAAAGTAAAAAGGCTGCAAAGAGAGAACACTTCCCTTAGCCAGCCCACCGTTAGTAGAAATAGAAATCCCAGTCCAAGGACAGCAAGTAAGGCTATGCAGAAAGATATTAAAAAAAAAATTAGTTTATATATGTTTGATGATAAGAAGCAACCAAAGAAGAGAAATGCAGAGAGCAGTACCATCAGCAGATCTCCTCAAACTGCACTCGCACAACATTGTACCTCACGATGGGAAGAGGAACCCTGAAATGAGGTCTTCTCCCTGACTCTCCTGTCCGTTTTGCCTTTGTGCACCTTCTGAACAGGCAGTAATTATGACAGTGGCTGTAGCTTCTGTAATAGGTCTTTGTCTCTAGAGAGTGCATGGAAATAGTTAAGTTCACAGAGTTCTTTGAATGTTATTTGGTACATGGAGCTAGAGAGATCCAGAGGAAAGGGGAGGTCTGTAGTGCCTGGGAGAGTAACCTAAAAAGCGGGTGCTTTCAGCATGAGGTGAAATAAACCTTGGGGGAAATGAGATTTAAAGGAGGTCCTTATCTATACAGCGGCCTTACGTGCAAGCAGAAATAGGATGTTGACTCTAGTTGTACTTTAATTGGTTATGAGAGCAGTGAAAAGTAAAAGGAGGGATACCAGGAACACGCAGAAGAGGGAGAGGGTAGATTGATGCTATTATTTTGTCTTCAGTATGTACCATAGGTTAGAATTCAGACCGCTACTTCTAAATATCAGAGTAATTATTAAGGTGGTAATTAGTACAGTATGCACAGCCCAGTAGTTATTCAGAAGGATTCAAGACCAACCTAAAAATCACCAGAGGGGCTACAAATATAATTCTGAACCTCTGGATAAAAAGAAGTCAAAATCAATGCCTTGTGAATCCAGCACGTCTGTTCTGTTTCATTTTGAGTAGCTTTATTGTTGAATGTTGCTCTTTGAATGATTTTTTTTTTTTCATTGTGGCAAGGAAAAAAATCAAACAAAATATTTAAAATCTGATCCAGCCCTTATCTATCCTTCCCTAACAGAGCATATCTGACTTTAACAAGTAAATAATCCTTCCTACCCTTGTAGCTGAGTTGGTTTTAGATTAACCATTTTATGTGAAATTACTGCTTGATTGACAAGCTAACGTACTTACATCTTCTTTTTTTAGGACATAAGTGTGTTCTTCACTTACAAAACATGATTACGTGATCATGTTGGAAACTCTGGGAAAAATGTCAGCCCGAGAGTTAAGACTGACTGTTAAACAAAAGACAGACTTTCAATATTATAACCTCTGAGCAAAAATTAGCATGCCAGCTCCCTAGGCAATCAAAGTACACACAAAGCACAAAGGATCAGGATTTCATCCTGACAGATGTGTTATTGAGAAAATGGCCACTTTTGGCTTTGAGATTATTTGCTCAGATGTTTAATCTTCCCATGATAGCCGAGCTCGCAGAAGCTAGTTGCAAGGCTGTTCACATGTGCCTGGAGCCGAGAGCATCACGAGGCTTGTGCTCACTGAGCAAGCAAGAAGTGAAACAGCGGCCAGTTGAATACGTTGCCCTGACAGTGAGACAGCACCCAGATATAAAGGGGTCAGGTTCAACGCGTTGAACTCCTCGTGCCAAATGGGCCAGACCTAATCACAGAGACTGAGGGCATGTTTACACTACCCAGTGCTGCATGCCACAGAAGCTTTGCAGTAACTAGCCCCGGCCCTGAGCCACGCTCGTCCAGCCGTATTGCTTCTGATCCGGGCACTAGATTAACCACAGCGAGATCACTGAGGTGCTGTGGGATGGAAGAGCTCCCTGGAGAGCCTGGCCTTCAGAATAAGCAGCATCCAGCTGAGCAGAGCCTCTTCTCTTGAGGTGTGACATTTCTGGAGCCAAACTCGCCCGCTGCCTCCCTTTGAAAACCAGGCATTGGAAAGAATTTAAAAAAAAAAAAGCTTATCACATTTCCAAGGTAACAACCCTGGCTATTCATGCTGTGACAGCATTTATCAAGTGCCCCACTCTGAGGATCTGAAAATGATAAAAGGACAGGCCTTGGTGTGTACCTGCCGGGTTGGTCAGCTCAAGCCAATGCCAGTACAAGGAGCAGGACCACGACAACTTTGTCGTATCAAATGTGTCTCTACACTCAAATTGGATGTGCCTCTATACTTTTTTTCCTGGCAAGTTTGGTTTTTTTTAATAAGCCATTTAGACTCATGAGCTAAGATCAGTTCAAGGCTGGGAATTAATTTTCGTCTTTCCTTGATATAGCCATGCCCTTAGAGATAGGTCCTCCCTTCTCAGCTGCCTCCCGGTCTGACATGGTCCCAGGTCAGGGTGGTTCAAGTGGTTCCTTTATTTAACGTTTCTTCTATTTATTCGTGCATTGTGACATTTGTGACATAAACACCAGGATGGACTTGTCGGCAGAACGAGGTTGCTGTAGCCCCACCTCTCGATACAAACACAGCGTGCTCTGCAGTGGTCCCTGTACTGGACAGCTTCAACAGCCCTGGAGACAGCCTTGGATGCTGTGCAGTAGTAGCTTGAGCAAAGAAGTCAGAAAAAACGCCAACATCAAAATGAAATCCTACCATTTGCACAATAGGCTTGTCTAACTATTAGCATATAAAAGTAATTTTGTCTTAACTCACTTAATTTCATTCTCTCAAATGTCTAAAGCAAATTTACCAAGTGAATGTGCAAGAATGTAAAGATAGAGTCTGGTGAATCCGCATGGTCCTACACATCAAAGTAAAATACCATTTACATAAATATGAGATGAAATAGGTCAGTCACATGCATAATAACTTCCCTAGTATAGAATGGTAGCTATACAATATGTGCTGTACAGTATGTAAATTAGTTGCTGTTCCCATAGTTCATATTTAATTCACGTCATGTTATCTCTGGTCATTAAAGAATAATATTCATAAGCGTCAATTAAATGGAAGGAAGTGTGTGGTTAATCTGCAACTTTTTAATTATGTATTTTGAGTTGGCCTCCAGAAACTGTATACTTAAAAAATACTGTGGAATAAAACGTGCATCTCGGAGAGATATGCAATACTTCCACAAATTCTAACAGAATGCCTTCAGATTAGGAGACAAGCAGTACAAATCACAGCAATGAGGTATGTTTGTAAACATGTAAAGCAATGTACATAATAAACACATAGACCATTGATATATATAATTTATTGTCAGGTGATTAAATATCAGCTCAAATATTTCTCAAAGTAACTCCTAAGTACTTTAGCCTTTATTTATGTTTGAGTTTATGCCCACGTAGATATCTCTGTGTAAAACGTTGGGCTTTATTATCACACATTGGTCGACTCGCATTTATCTTGCTGCTGTTATTTCTGATTTCCTCCAAAATTACTGAGAGGGGATGATTCAGCTCCTTCATATCTTGGAATAGTAGTACATCTCAAAGACACTCCACATTTCAGAAATACCAGAGTGAATAGCTTCCAGAAATAAATGTAGTAACATGAAGTAAATAGTGACTGTATGTACTACCATTGTTTGGTACGTTTTTCAGCTGTGTTTCATAATATTTCTAGAAAATTTCTCAGTAACAGATTTTCACTTGTAGTCTGTGTGTTAAATTTGGACTCAGACAGAACTGTTGCAATCAAGTAGCTTGGGTTTCTTTTGTCATATTAAATTCATTCACAGTTCCAAATTCCAGAAAACCCGTTCCTGCAAATTGTCCAGATGCCTCAGAGACAGAGGTTACCTTTCCCGGTAATTATGGTGCGTTAACACAAAAGATAGAAAGGGCAAGAATATCTGGATGGAAGAGATTAACGTATAACCCTGACAAGGGCAAGCACAGTGAATTTTAAGAAAGACAACTTTCAGGAGAAATAGGGGGGAAAAGGGGGTTTATATTTATACAGAAAATTATGTTTGGATCTTAGTATATTACAAATCCAACTGCTGATTGCAGGAAATTTCATAATGGAAACTCACCTGCTTGATGGAGAATAGCTGTCCTTGTGCATGAGGGCATATGCCAACAAACTGGGAGTGCAGCCAAGATGACAGATCAGAAAAATGAGGTACCAGATTCGCAGCACTCGTAAGGCATCATGGCAGAATACCAGAATGACAAAAAATTCCAAGTTTGGTCTGTGTAAACGATTTCATGAGATGTCATTTTTTCCTCAGTTAGTGGAAATCCCATATTTAAGATAAATAGGTGTTTCTTTTTTATGAAAATGTAGCTGGAATACTTCGAGCAAGTCCAATGTTTTATTTTTTATCTAATAGTATTCCTATAAAATTATTTTTAATTCAGTCATCTGCTAATCTACCTAAAAAGGTAATAGAATCAATCTCATTTTAAGAAGGAATGAAAATTTGTTTTGCAGTCCAACCCAAAACTTTAGGTGGAACTCAGATAACTTATCCTGAAAATTTCTTTGTAAAAACCACCAAGGGGAAAATTCCTCTTCTTTGTCTGCAGTCTTTTCTTCTCAACCATACCAACAGAGGTGACAGATTTAGGGATTTCTTTAGCTCAGTGAGAACTCTAATTAATAATGGCTGCAAATATAGCAATTACAACACGAACAAATATAGTACAAATATGTTTAATGCTTAGTTTAATTGTTACTCTGTTTTGGTAATCATTTATCTTCCCCAAATTTAAAGCTTTGCACAGTTAATGAATGGCTTTCATCTAACTTCTGTAATTTTCCATTCTATATATTGTTAATTAATTTCAGTGAACACTGGATGAGAGAATATTACTATCTGCATCTCAAAAAAAAAATCCTACCCTGGGAAAAGTTGTGGCGCATGGAAACTAAATATTGCAATCTGACTGGTTTTTATTTGGGTGAAATACTAAATGATATGAAATAATGTGGATCTGGAAAAAGTTCTGATAATATTCATTATTTTCAAGATTAATAAATGAGTGCACTTCTTAGATCATACATTTTAATGAGAAAAAGACCATTGTAAATTTTTAGGGATAATGTTATATACATATATAAACCAGAATGTTCCTAAAAATATTTGCTAGGCATTTCATTCTAGTAAAAAGGCATTGAGAGTTACTTTGACTATTTTGCTTGTTTTCTTATATATGTATATATGTTTTCCGATATATTTATACACACACATATGTTTTCATATATATATACACGTAGGAAAACAAGCAAAATATGTATACGCTTGTATATATTTACAAACACACACTTCTGCGTGCGGGTTTTTTGTATGTATTTTCAGGGTGACACTTACTGATTCCACAGGGTTCTCTCTCTACACAACTCCCTTCTGGTCTCCACTGTTAAGTGAAGTGACTTGTCTGCCAGACTTGGACAGCCCGTCCATCTGAGCTGGCTCGTTCTTGTGCAGAAAAAAAAAGGTAGAAAACTCAAATGTTTTGCAGTTGGCTACTCTTGCAGGCAATTAATATCACGTACTCTTTATATACTAGCACACAGAAACAAGTATGTAGCAGAAATGATGGTCATTACCTATAATCAAAGGTTAAAAGCAGTCTGAACGAAAAGAAAAATCTTGTGAACCACTGCCATGTTTTCACTACTTTCGTAAAACAGTAGAAAAAAAATTACTGATTTTTTTTTCCCATCCAGTCACTCTATTGGTTTATTTTAAAGGAAATATGGGAATTATAGTTTTAAAGCTACAGCCTTTAGCATGTAAACTTTTTTTTTTTAATTATGTACCACTCCTGATATGTATATGTTCATAGTGTTCCCGCCTGCAACACACCCTGGAAGTCTGGAGAAGAACAAGGAAACCTATACATTTCAATCTAAACAGCACTTCGGGGTTACGTCCAAGCAGCTCTTGCCCGTAAAACCCATAAGTGTTTTTCCTGCGTATTTTTCCCCTTCTCCTTGGAGATACATTTAAATAAATCTTTATTACGGTAGCAGTGTTCTGGTCATGGCCTGCCATTGCTTGGGTTGCATGACAGCTTCCCGTAGTCGCTCTTTAGTCTCGGAGACCTTCACCATTCAGACTGAATATCTGCTGTTTGTGCTCCACCTGGGGCTGAATTTTAATGGCAAGTTTGGGCAAAACCAGTTGTGCCATTTGTCAGTGAGAGGAGGATGAATAAACACACGTCTCTTTTCATTGCAACATTATTGCATCTGACCTTTTCTGGTTTTTATTTTGGTGTTTGTCTTTTGTTTGCACTGAAACACAACGTTTTCAAAGTGATATTCTTCTGCCAGCTGCTAATGTGCAGACACTGAATTGTATTCCTGAGGGTTACTGCACCTGTTTTCTGTACTTCACCGTCCTTTTATAGTGCAAACCCATATGTATTTAGCTACGAGAAAAAGAACTGGGAGGGCATGGTGTTGTCAGAACAGCAACGAAGCAAAAGTTAGAATACTCGGATTTAGTTTCTAACTAGGCTGTGCATGTCTTGCATGGTCAAGCTGCTTAGGGACAGATCTTTCAAAAGCACCTGAAGGCTTTCCAAGTGCAACTCGCTTGCTTTTTGGAAAACAAAAGGCACGTTTTCCTTCTCTCAGCATACTTCCAAGGTATTTTTGGTACCTCCTGAGGAAGATGGGCATGTAATAGATTTTCATAAATTCCATTGAAATTATTTTGTAAAAATTGAGATGATAACGCACTCTTTCTGTCCTCTATCTTGCTCCTTTGTGAAAGAAGCTGTCTTTTATTGTATTTGCTTAGTACAATGAAGCCGTGAGCTGAATAGCAATCTGCTGAATAGTGATGATGATACTATGGAAAAATTTATACTTCCTAATGCTATCCATTTTACAGTCTGAAGGAACTGGGTCACAAATGGTAAGTTGCTCAAGGGCACCAAATGTCACGAGAGGAATAGATGGCTAAGTATTTCCACAGACCACTGAAACTCAGCGATTAAATAAATATATGGGACTGCATTCATTATGGAGTTGTTTTAAAGCCTGGGTTTAAAGCTCCAATTAGGAAAACATTTGAAAACATGCTTAAGTCACATTTAAAATTAAATATGAATTAAAGGGTGCTTTTTCCATAAAACACTTGATCTCCGAAAGCAGAACTTTCAGTAATTTATGGGTATCTGAAAACAGTTTCGTATATGCGAGATGTTATGCAATTTTAACTTCAGTAGTTGTTGCCAGATCCATTTCTGCATGTATACCCACATGCAAAATTACTTAAAAATACACATTGCTGCGAAAATAGTGTTCGAGATGCAAAATAAAATCTAGATCAGACTGTTCAAAGTTATTTACAGTCTGTATACTGTAGAATATCAGGATAGAAAGTTACAATCCTAGTACGAAAAAATAAAATAGATGATTAATTATTGATTTTTTTTTTCTTCTTTTTCAGTGCAGGAATGTAAAGTGAATTCTGATTAGTCCTGATTTTGCCTAGTAATTAATGGAAATGATAACGTTAGGTCTGCAGATATCAGATCTTCCTGTTCTATATCCTTATCTTTTGAAATCTCTTTCTATTTTTACACACGCATTATTACAGACTTTATTCAGGGATTTCCAAAGACATTTTCTAGCGTATAGGTGAGCAACAGTATCTAAGCGTTAACTGAATATCATCAGGCTTTGAATTATTTCAGTGATTGAAATACCTCTGGCGCCTTTGGATCAGTGACCTGACATTCAAATAACAGTTGGGAGGGAAATAATACTTTGAGGTGCTAAGGATGTTTATGAAAATTCACAATGAGATATCAAAACTTTCCTCCATTTATCTTGCAAAGTGTACTCCAAACAGTTAATAATGTTATGATGATTAAAATAACTACAGAGATATATGCATGCAGGCAACATAATTTTCTCATCCCGTTTAGGCAACCAGGTGTGATGTTTCTCATGTTGTTATTTTCAATTTTGCTTAAGGACTTGCTGTAAATAGTCTTAGTATTTTATGTTTAAGAAAACAGTGAGTTAGGGATAGAATTCTCTTATTTAAAACCTGTGATACGCTGCTTTTCCTTCTGGTTCGAGCAACGCAGCGGAAAAAAGGATACCATCGGTAGAAAGCGTTACTGCCACAGTATATGCGGCAGGTACTATAAAGTGGCACTCCAGGAAGCATCGCTGGTCCTGCATTTCTTCAGGCATCCAATGAATATGTAAAGGGGCTCGAAGGCATCTTTTATTCTGGCAGAGACGGGTCTGGAGAGAGGGGACAGGGGTCCTGCTCCTGGTCCTGGCACTGCGAAGCTTGGGTTGTTCGTAGGGATATATGAAGACTGTCATGTCACGACAGACCAGGCTGTTTGAACTGTCTTTTTGTAACAGCTTTCGCAGGCATATATTGCGCTGGCATCTAGACTGACTGCTTTAGTCAGCTGCTCTTTTAATAAATCACATCTGGTTTAGGGGGATCACTGTAAGACGTATTTAATCACAGGTTAAAGAAATCGGATTTTTTTGGTAGGTCTGTGATGGGGGCAGGAGCCCCACCAAGTCAATTTAATTGAGAGGACTTGGATGGCTATCATGTTTGTCCCAAGTCCGTTCACTGGGAAAATTATAATCTTTGTGAAGTGACTTTCTTGTATTTTCCAACCTTGGTGAATTCCCTACACGTCTCTCTAATGCATGCCTCTCCCCAAAAAAGCTGCTTGCTTACAGATAAATTTTCAAGCTCTCCTCAGTCCTCTGAATGACTCACATCCAGGCCCGTCTCTCCTCCTGAACAGAACGGGAGACTATAGAAAAGCAGTTTCTGGGACGTGCAAGGATCCTTCTTGCTCTCATTTATCTCTGTGAACAGCCTGAATTATAAGCAAATAAGTTTCAAACAAATGTTTTAAAGTATTTATTTCTTTTGTTATATTACATTTGCACATGCTGAAATTATACAACCTTTATAATAGTCCTAAATGAAGTGTATAAAGCAGAATTAGTATAAACCAGGAACTTTTCAAAGATGATTTCCATCGTTGGATATAACCAGACGTATTAATTTTCTCCTGCAAATGGCTCCCAAGTTGGCCAAAAATACAAAGGAAACATAATTGGTGACTGCTTTCAGTGTTGGTTATTTCTGAGGATGTTTTGCACCTTTAATTCATTCTTTATAGTAATGGGGTATTTCCTCTCTGAGCCATTATAAGTTATGATACAGATCCAGCTGAGTCCTCAGAACTGAGTGTAAATTTAGTATGAAAGTTTCTTGGGAATGTAGAACTTAATGAATAGGAAATTTATAAACGATTGTATTCTACTGAAGCAATATGCTTGTAAGCTCTTTGTTCTGAATACCATCCCTTGTGCACAGCCTCAAAAAATCCTTTGGGGGTGATGAGTAATGCACCAGAGTGAACAGAAGCTGGATTTGGAGAGAAGTCAGGATGTTTCTGATCACTTTGGAAAGAGACAATGTCATTATACTAAGTGAACACCAAAGTAATCTATGGGGTGGAAATCACAAGATAAAGCTGAGGGGTTTATTTTTAATCCTTCATCCATCCATCTTTAGGAAGACCGTGCTCATTTTACAGAATGTTGTATTTAAAATAAATATATTAATAGGACATTAAAAATCACTGTGGCTTTAGGTGATGTTTTTAATGTTCAGCTCTGTTTGACACATCTGTCTGGAGCCATGGGAAAATTGCAAATTAAAAAGATCCACAAGATATGCACACCCCAGTGTCTGGGAGAGACTAGTCATTTGGGTAGGCCTTTTTTTTTTTTTGCATGCTCTGACCCAAATAGCTTATTTTTCCCCTTTGATTTAGAACACAGGAGAAGTTATTTGCTATTTGCAGATCAGGTTATTTGGGTCAAAGCACTGGAGTAGGCCTGAAGTATCTGAACGGACGGGTTTTTTTTTTCTTTTCTTCTCTTTTCCTTTTTTTTTTTTTTTTGTGTGTTAACTCTGTTCTACTTCACTGCTGCTCCACATTACGGCGTTAGCGACCGGTGCCAGCTCCCTGATCCCAGCACGGCAAAACTCCATCTGGGTCGGAGTGCAGGTGGGATAAATATGCCTGTGGGTATGTGGTGCCTGTGTCTGGCGGGCACTTCTCATTTCAAACAGAATTAAACATTAGTCGGCAAAGAATGTGAGCGGCACGCAATGCACATGATCTTTGATAAGCCACTCGGTGCAGCGTTTCTTAAGTGAAAGCATAATTCAAAAATTATCTTGGATGAGAACTCTGCCATTAGGCAATGACAAGTAAAGGGTAATGATCAAAAAGTACTGTACTAGCAGAGAGCTGCAGGAATCATCGCTTAGTCCAGTTGTCCTTAACATCTGTGGAAGAGCAGGAGTAGCATATTACTATTTTGGATTGGATAGTTAGCTGGAGAATGTTGAAAATACCCATACAGATAAAGAGAAAGGACTGAAGTGGATCTGGGAAGAGAAAAGATAAAAACTGCTGCTTAGAAAATTATCTGCAGCAAAGATAATGTGGAGAAAAGTGATAATGATATAGACTTCAGAAGAGCAAAACAGAACAGATTATTAGATGGGCCTCTGTATGTCAGTGTAATAGACAAAAATCAGTTTGGGTTTATATATGCAGAATTAATAACCGGGAAAGAAAGAAATGACAGAGAATACAATATGCGTACACCCTCCAAGTTTACTTTGCCTGATGAGTCTGGTAACTTTTCCTGTAACTTCACAGGGAGTCACAGAGAGGACATCTATCGGGAGAAGACCTCTGCTTTGGACTTGGTCGTCTAAGTAGGTGTGCGAACTTTAAGTCTGACAAAACTTTATGGTTCGTGCCCCAGCAAGGAGTGTCCTGTAGTTCTCTGCCTCTGAATGCTTTCCTTTCCTCTACAGTCTTCATTATTATCCCACCGTTAGCATCCAAATAGGAACCTTCACTATTCATTGGGGGAACTGAATCCAGGAATGTTCGGAAAACGCTGTTTATCTGTGATTTAAATATATGAAGAACAGGTGTGAAGTGCCGCTCGGCTGCATCTCTGCTAGGTTTTGGGTTTCTGGATTTAAGGTGAAGCCAGTAACTTGTCTATCCACTTCTTAATGAGATTACTTGTAATCACACGCCAATTGTGCATGAATTTTACAGATCTCCACAGCAGCTGCATCCTGCAGGATATACAGGCTGGTTTAGCTTTGATTTTGAAGAAGGAAAAAAAGGAAGGGGAAAAAAATAATCTTTGTAATAAGATGTAACTCTTCCATCAAAGTAAACTGAGGTCTTTTATCATCTCCTCTTATGTACTCCAGTTCCTTACTAGTCCAATTTGTCCCAATGTGAATGTTCCTGTCCTTAATTCCCTGTGTTGGGATAGTAGCAGCAAAGTGAGTGACCATTTAACCAGCCTTTGCCCAACAGAACTCAACATGCTCTGTTGTTGTCTCATCACCTTTTTTTAGATCTTCTAACACCTGAAATAGGGCCAAGGTTTCTTGTTAGCTTGCCTGCGATGTATCATGTTTAATAAGGAAAACATTGCTTCCAGTTGCAGTGTTTGGGCATCAGGCACGGAACAACGCTCGGTAGGAGCCACATCTAAAATTAATACTCTCAGAGAATGCCTCCAAAGAACCTTAGGTGCACTTAAGCTAGGGAGGTCAATTGCTGAACGGCATGGAGGCTTCTGCTTAATAGTCAAAAATGCCATGGATTTGGAGAAAAGATATTTTTTTCTGAGAAACTAATAGCTTTACTTGCGTGAAAGCCTAGCAAGGACATTTGACATTCACTTTTCAGAAGATTTAAATGTTTAAAAATGTTCACACTACTAAGTTTTATAATTAAGCAAGCTATGCACATTTCAACAACAATTTTGCCATGTAAAATTGATATTTTTTCTCAGTTGTGAAAATCTAGGGTGCTAAGATCAAAGACAAATATGCTAAAATGTATGAACAAACCCAACCATATTGCTACCAATAGATTTAAAAAATAGTTGAAGAAAAAGCCCCACAAAATTAAATGGTTTTCTCACAGATCCTTGCATTGTTGCATGAACATCCTAAATGAATCCTTACTATATATGAGTTTGTTGTGTGATTCAGTGAACGATAAAATTACCTTCAATGGTATTTTTTACAGGCAGCTGTTTCACATGCATTTCCATTAGAAAGAACAAAGTGTTCAGGATTAAGATGAGAGTGCTCTTTAGTGGCCTCAATAGCTGGCTCATTCAACTCTTCAAACTGTCAATATGCCAGATATTTCTGTGTAGTGTTCCCATTAAACATTTTAATCAAGAAAAACTACTGTAATAGCACCAAATTGGGCATATAATTAAACCAGCAAAATTTCATATTTTCTCTTTCATGTAAATGTACTAATTCTCTAATAAATTTCATAAAGTTGACTCATAATTCTGCTTTGGCATTCTGACAAAAGAACAGAATTCTTTGCAAGTGTTTGCTTAATTTCCATTTTTCAAACCTAATTTCAATTTTTATTGCTTCATTTTGAATATACTGATTAAAGTAATATTAAGTCTTGCGAAGCTTTGCCAAAGAAAATGAAAGAATGAAATTATGTATATTTAATTAGCTACAGTTCTTATTTAGGAACAACTTATTCTTTCTCTTTTAAGGCTGATTTTTTATCAAGTAAACTCTAAATCACTCATAACTCATTAGTCAACCCTGTGAGAAATATGGGGGGTGAGTGGAGCGAAACAACACTTTCATGTTTAAAACCTGTTCATTTAGACAAGTTGATATATATCCTTCAAAGAAAATTCAGAAAGCTATTTTATAAAACAGAAGGCCTCCAATCTCCTCAAATCTCCACAAGATCTGTATTTCGATCTTGTACCACTCCAGCGTTGGCTTCAACATTGCTACTTCCAGGTAACATGTTTCTGAAGGAGCAAAGAATAAAGCATGGCAACATATGAAAAAAAGTTTATATATATACATAAAAAAAAAAATTAGTAGAGCTTAACTCCTGAAATTCCTGAGCATTAATTTCAGTTTAAAATATATTTTTAGGCGTGGTTTCTACTAAAACAAGCAGGTATTAGTGCTGTTTGTTGGGGAGGGGGCTGTGTTTCCATGTTTTCTGGCTTTAAGTAGCCTTCAAAATGCTTAAGTACATAAGTAGTTTTCTTCCTTATTGAAAAGAGGTTTTGTTTCCATGGTCAAATGTTTTGTTGAATTGGGATTATGCTCAGCACCTTCACAAAGAAATCTTAAATGATCAAGCTGCATTAAACAATGTCACGTGTCACATTTCAGCCTTAACAGTGAACAATAAATCAGTTAGTCAAACATAAGTGTGACAAAACTAATTTTCAGTTGAAAACTAAAAGTAATTTCTATCAGAAAGAAAAAGATTTAGAACTTACAATTTAGCATTGTACATATACACAGATAAGGGCATGAATTTAATATAGCCTTTTTTATAGAAACTAATTAAGATTGAAAATTATAATCTCTAAATGTTGAAATTGTAAGGTCCCTTCTACGATAGCTTTCCCTTAACTCTGTAGAGAAGACTACAAAATTTAAACTGCCCTCTTTCCTTAGATCTGGGAAGCTTCTTCCAGTGGAGCACTCAAGAGAAGTCAAAACTTTCCCACTCACAAGCGACCTTTATAAAAGAAAAAAATCCGGGGTAAAAGCAAAACACACTTATAAAAGCACTTGGAAAAACTGAATAATCTACCAAAGCTGAGAATGAGAATACTTTGAAACCACTTCTTCTGCTACAATTGTAAAGTAGCAGATGAAGTAGTTAGTCATTCCCTTCTTCTCCTGGATAAGGTCTTACTTTTTTTGCTCAGCCCACCAAAAAATCCAGTTGTCAGGTAGTTAGTCACTTAAACTCCAGCCACACAAGCACTAAACTGTGTATTTTCTGTCATACAGATAAATCCCCCAAATCATGAGTAATAGTTAAAGGGAGCTCAGAAGAATCCAACCACTAGGAAGACCAACCTCTTATCCTTGAAGTTATGTGTGATTTCCTCTTGCCACAGGCTCTTTTGCATTTTTCAGCATTTTATCCAAAAACTACCTACTAAATAAAGGGTTCTCTTTTCTTTCCCCCTTATCTTTCCTTTTTCCTCTCTCTCCTCTTCCTCTTTTAAGGCTCCTTCGTTTCACTGTGGGAGGCTGCAGTCAAGGTGACACACATGTCAATCAACTTGGACATCACGTTCAACTATTCCAATATGAAGAGTAGCGTCATATTCATCCGAATATCAGACTCTAACAACGTAACATTGGAAATGTATCCACAAAACAGATCTGTAATACACAAGCAGGTTAGGCATGGCCAATGATGGCTGTTTCTTGGTGCCAAAATATACCAGAAAAAGATATTTCTATAGTAGGATCCCACACACCTGGGGAACTCTCGGTTGCTTTTATGACTTCCTTCGGGTGTCAAAAAAAATATTCCTATCTTTTAAGATTTTGCCACAGACTTTTACTTACAACAATGAAAGTTGTGTACCTTACGTGTAGCGCTGTACATCTTCCCTGGTCATCCATGATTCATTAAGCTCTTTTAGTTTTAAAATATAATGGTAAGCACAGGAGCAATGAAAAAAAGCTTCCGGGTACAAATGGCTACAATGCTACAAAAGTCTGAGGTTTTCCCAGTCAATTAGATTTTGAACTACCACTGAGAGAATAGTCTGGTTTCTGTATTCTGCTGCTGGAAATGTTTCTCATGGTATATGCCATATAAAGTATATATTGCCATATAATAAAATTTGGTTTTATTTAGTACATGTTTAATAAGTGTCTCAACCCACTGATTAGAACAAGTAACCCATAGGTCCATTATAAACTGCTAAAAGGACAGATATGCTATCTGCAGGAAAGAAATATGACTGTCTTTATTTATTATTAATCATTACCACAGTTAACCAATTAACAAACCACTTTATCCTTTCAAGCTTCTAAGGATAGGCATATTTCTATGTTAATTACTATCACAAAGTTATTAATACTGTAGAATAAAAGAATTAAACATTTTCTGTTACTTTGCTCTAAGCAAACAGTAGCCCTTAAAGTTTGGAACCTCCAACCCCCTAAGTAATTTATTTTAATAGCAAAATAATTCATTTCCTAAATGATATAACCATCCTTACACTGCACGCCCATTTTTCTAGGTGAATGGGTAAATATGCTGCATTTAGGCAGAAGCGCCTCGCTCTTCACAGTAAGGATTATCGCTTTTCCTGCTTGTCTGTCTCAATATGTTATTCAACCTCAGAGTATATTGAGTAGACTGGCTTTGATACAAAGCCAGTGGTGGCACTGCTCTATGGTTATTCCATCCACTTACCAGAGTCCCACCGTCAATTCTTAGTTTTGTGTGAAGAGATTCAACAAAACTTTTCATGCACGTCTCTAAAATAACTACTGTACTGGCTGGGGAAGTAGGATGTGTCCTATTTTGTTCACTCTGTGTAGAGTAGTTCACTCTCTTGAGACCAAATATTTTAGTTCTTGTTTCCCTGATTACTGTGTCAAGGTTTTCAGTGGAGCAAGAACTGGATTCATGGCTCTTTGTCTTAAGGGGAGTACCCATAGCCCTAGGCTAAGGAATTGCTCTCAAGTTTAGTCTTTTTATGGTGCACTGAATATTTAATTAGTTATTGCAAAGTGGAACAGCTTTCAGGCTGAAATGGGAGGGGGAAAATATTTTCCTCCCTCATGAATATCTTATGGGATATTCTCCTGGAAGGTAAGAATTCAGATCTTCTCAAGCAGAGAAGAGAGTGAGCCCAGGTCTCTTACACTCAAGTTCAGGGCATAGGCTTGGAATTAAATTAACTAGAAAGCTGCCTAGTTCTAAATGGGTCAGCCTGTTTGTGCATAAAAATAGTCCAGAAAAGTTAAGTCACCTTGCTTTTGCTGCAATAGGCAGTTGCGCTGTGGATCACTAACTAGGGAGAGGGGTCTGCCCCTGACGGGATCATATTTGAGGCACAGTTTTCCATTATCACAATTTCTAATTGTTCCCTCAAGCACGTGCACTAAATTTTTTTGAATCCTACTGTAATCCTACCTTGAAGAGATTTAATTCTTCTCCTGCAATGTGTAAGAAACCAAGCCAAAGCAAGGATGTAGACTTGACTAGGTAGCTACACACCAGAAAGCAGTTGTTTTGTCTAAGTTTTAAGCACGTGTGAACCCTTACTGGAGCAAACACCTACAGATACCATAGTCCTAAGGTAAACCAAAGGGAGTGCCCTAGATGCCTGCCTTTCTCAGTAGCATCCCGTCCTGATAGACGTTGTGGAAAGGGAAGTTTAGGGAGTAAGTGAATTCTCTTAAAATGTATGCTTGACTGGACGTAAGCACTGTGAGAACCCAAAGCTTATACTTGGTGTCAGGTTTAGCTTCAATACTAGCTTCTTTTAATGCAATTTAAAAAATGCGATCTACGTCTGAAATGCTTACCCATCCAAGATTCGTGAAAAATAGAAATCGCAAAGTGTTTCTCAATAACTTTCCACTTTCTTCTAACCTATCTATTACCTTCTACTTCTGAAAATCATCAGACCTTGATAGATAGCTTGGGTGTTCCGTCACTTTTCTTTGTTAAATATGTGAACACTCGGCAGGTTTCTTCTTTTCGTGTTCATGTACCAAGTGAAAGATAAAATGGAGAAAATGACAAAATTTTTATTAAATGAAAATTGTGTCAGTTTGAGTTTAATTCTCCCATTGTGACTGTGTTCCTCCTAAATATACTTTTGACATTCAGTCAGCAAATACATTTTGGGATCTCATTTACAGTGAGATCTCCAAATGGAAGATTTATGTGAGAAAACATTCTAGCAGCTCCAAATTATGGTAGTTGTTAATGATGTAAATAAACAAATATTTTTGTAAATTGATGCTGAATGCTTTCTTTATGATAACTGAGAATTCCCTGACTCTCACTAAAACCACTTTTCCTTGTGAATACTCTGTACAATTTGTGGGTTTTGTTGTTTTCCAACCTAAATTTAAGCAATGATACAAAGCTTTTATTGTCAAAGTTATTTGCATTTTAAAGGGTATCTAGACTATATTTCTGCTACAAAGACATCGTAAAAGATACATGGGGGAGAAAGGAAAATGGAGGGGAAGAGGTTGATTTCACTTTGGCACTTTTACTTCTTATACTTACTTGTAAACCTTGCCAAATTTGATTTTAGAGTGTGCATGTACAGCATATATCAAAAGTGCTAGGAAATTTTCAGAAAGGAAAATCAGGACAATAATTCAATGTGAAAAGCTCATTCTTAATTGATAGATCAGTTGAGGTTTCACAGCACGCTGTACATTATAAAAGCAACATAGAAGATGCTGTTACTGATCATAGGGAAAAGTTAATCTTAAAAGAAATATTTGGTTTTGTGAGGAATGTTGCCTTCATAACATACTTTCTACCCAAAAAGTCAGAAATACCTGAAGCCATGTATTAATGCTACACTCCTAAGACAAAGGCCACAAAAGCAACACTTCAGAATCAAAAAAATGGAATTGAGCTTGGGAAGTCATCTACTTACTCTCCGGCCAAAAAGCAGGATCAGCCATACCTGTCTCTGTGTGCACAGATCTTTGTCTCACCTGTTCTTTAAAACCACTCGTGACTGATAGAAATTCCACAGCCTCCTTGAGCAATTCACCTCAGAGCTTAACTGTTTGAACTGCGGGAAAGTTTTGTCTATCTTAATATCTAACACAGCATAGGTGGCTATTAACACCAGTTCTATACATCCAAAAGTTTAAATCTTAAAAAATGTCCTTAAAATCTATGTTAAATGGATTTTGTTATTCTCTCCCTTTTGTTAGCGGAAGAAAGGTTCAAAGATATTAACTGATACAACTGAGGTCACCGCTGCAAGTCTGTAAAGAAAAACCTGGGCTGAGTGATGCATTTCAAGTTTGTTTCAAGGTAGTTAAGGCAAAAGTCTTTTTCAAACTTCAGTCATATAAAATTCTACAGCACAAAGATAAGGTATCTTTCTACACTCTTCGTGTAATCAATCTGTGTTGTTAATAGCTCGCCAGTGAGATGATATGTCTGCGTCATCAACCCTTTTGATGGACAGCTTTTTATCAGTAAGTTGCAGAAGCTATAGAGTAAAAAATTCCAAACATTCTCTTTTATAGAACAAAAATGTATTTATACAGCCACAGTCAGAGCTGTGCACCAAAAAATTTAGAGGTATATAGTTTTCCTTAGAACCCACTTTGACTGATATATTTGCCAAAATGTCATTGTTATTATCACTTCTATTGATTCAAATTAATTACTTTTTATGTCCTAGTGAGTTCTCCCTCTCTCCCTTCTCCCTCCACCTCTCTCCTCTCTCTCCCATCAATACCTCCTCAGTATCCCCACGAATCTGGATCAAAACTTTAAGGGTCTTTGAATGCAGCAGAATGTGTCTTCTCAGCAGTGTAATGAATCAATGAATTTACTAAATCTCCCACCTGACTTAGAGAAAGAGGACATAATGAGGAAAAAAAAATAATCCTTCTTTCCTGTCTCATTCATTTTTACAAAAAACAATTCTGAACACGTCAACAGCTCATGGCATTGCCTGTAGCATGGAGTAGTGCTGTGAGAGCTCCTGGCTTTGACACTGAACCTTATTCTTCAGCTGGATACAAAACTGCTGCTTTATCAAGCCAAAACTTCCAATTATGGCAAAATTTTCCATTATGAGGACTGATCAGAAATCTTGTCCAAGGGAGGTTAAGTTATAAAGATCCTATTTCTCTTAGCTATGTGGTGGATGAAGTGGTGGCTTCATCCGTAACGGTCTCTATCCATCTATAGAAAATATTAAAGTGTGGTTTTGGAAATTTACAAATTTTGCTGGCAAGTGAGAAAGAGAGGGGGAAATAAAGCCAGTGGTCTTTTTGCTGATTCTGTGTTATTTTTATCTGAAAGACAATTGGGAGGAGAAAGAAGTTGGGCAAGAACTGATCCGTGCTGTAAGACTGTGGAGGGGAGAAACAAACATCTAGCAGGTAAGAAATCTGTTCAGATTTGCTGAAGGACAAAGGACAGATGTAGGGACTAACAGCTCTTTTCTGAACTGGCTCTAACCTTTAAAAATAGTTCAGTTTGGGCTTGCGTAAATCATAGTTCTGGTTTATCCATAACTTTTATTTTTAGCTTAGTTACCCACGCTTTTGCTGACTGTCATCAAGTGGCTTTGCAGGATATATATCACCCTCTTACCTGTTGCGTGTCCGTGTGAGTCTTTTTCACCTCTCTGCTACCTCCAGATGCTTGAAATGGTGCATCAAAGTGTGATGGCGAGGTCGTGTCTGGAAGTACCGTGGGGATAACACTTCAGAGGTCTTGGTCCTTTTTACGGCTGCAGCGGCTGGCTGGGAGCAGAGTAGCTGGGTGGGTGGAGGAGGGAAATGGAGCAGCAAAGTGAAATTACCAAGCGCTGAAGCTCCGGAGCCTGCATTAGTGTCACTCTGCTGCTCCTAGCAGCTTGAAGGCGAGCAGCAGAGGTCAGAGTGGGATGTGGCGAGTCTCTGTGCATGCCCAGCGTCCCGGCCAGCACCCATCTGCGCTGCACACCTCCGCCTCCCAAACAGGGGAGAAACCTCAGATGCTGCTCTTGTTCCACACTTCATATCCAAATATGCTCCCCCCCACCCCTGCCCCAAGATATCTGAAGAAAGTGTTGATAAGAGATGGACAACACACTAATTTATATTAATTTCTTCTTTTTTTGCTTAGCCTAGGAAATTAAGAACAATTAAATCTTTTTGTATGATTACCCCAGGAATGCTAAATTTTGGGGGGAATATAGACTATTTCTGGCTCAAGGTATTATATAGTAGTTAGTTACTTGCTCATACTTAGGAGATGTTGCAGTTAAAATAATGTTATTTATTAGAAGTGCAATAAACGTTAGTCAGAGATATATTGAGTAATTTAGTGAACGGTTTGGTAGACTTCTTTCTTTCACTGTGGGCTTAATTATTCTATCTGACAGTTTAAGTAAACACTTGATCATACCCACTTACACATTGCTCATCTTGAAGGTGATAAATATGGTATTAGACCACAATAAACATCAGATAAACTGTATGCAAAATTTCAAATTCGCTGAATGTACATGACTTATATGACCTCTAAGTGGTCTGTTATGGTAAAGATGTTTTAAAAATTCTTAGCATAGATTGTTTTTTTTTATAAAAAAGATTAAAATGTACGTCCAAACAACAAATTTGCATTGCAAGTGTACCAGATCCCTGCAGCATTGACTTTTAAGGACTAGGTGTTGATTTGCCATAAGTCTTCTCTGTCATTGAAGTTTGAAGAGGTGGGAAGGTTTTCTCATTGCTGGTTATCAGATGTGTGTTGAAAGAGATCTCTTCGTGTGCTATAAGCTTTTCTGTAACGTTTTTTTAGGTGCTTCGAGTATTTCAATTGACTGCAATGCAAATGCAAGGTGAACTTTGCAATATCACTTAAGGTGGTTCTTTGGTGACAGTAGGGTTGTAGAAGTTTCAAAGGAGATCATAAAGAGCTAGAAAACTAATAACTCTTTACTGTTCATTATTTAATTGATTGAATTATAAAAAGTGGAAAAATAAAAAATGATAAGAAAGGTATTGAAATTGAGTTGTGATGTAAGATGAGAAGCAGCAATAATTACTACTAAATTATTTCGTCTGGTCAGAAAGCAGCTGACTTTTTAAGGACTGGCAGTAGCTCAGTTCTTTCAAGGCAAAAGAAGGAATGGGGAAATACTTTTATTTTTACCAATAGTGATTATACGTGCCTAAGGAAGAGAGAAAGTATATTACGTAGAGGGTGACTGAGTACTGAAAATTAGTGTATCTTTATTTGGCCTGATTTGCTTTCTCCTTAAGACAAAATAAGAAAAACAGTTTTGTCTTTAATATTGAGAATTATACGACCACAGGTTTCCGTCTTTCTGTGGAATTCAGTCTCTTTAGTGGCAATATCATGATAAAATAAATCTCTGGCTTTTACTGAAATTATGTTATTGTTTTTTATGTACTCTGTTATATGCTATATCGGAAACATCTCATGCTGAATGTTACTCTTAACAGCCATTTCCAAAAGGCTTTTTTTTTTGTATGTCATGTTTACTAATAAAAGTTTTGATTGAGTTTGCTCCAGTTTATTTTCAGAATGACTTTCAAATGCACTGCTTGTCTGCACGCTGAAGTGAAAATGTAAGCAACACCAGTGACAAGCATATTCTGCTTTTTTGCAGATTTCAAACACTTTCTAAGGTCACGTGGGTATTGCTGGCCAAGCATCAGTAGTTTATTTGTTGCTTGATTACAAGTGGAATTGTAAATGGAATGAAATAAGATGGATATGGAGGATTACCAACTGCTGTTGGCATACAACTGCATGCTTAAAGATGTCTTCATTCATTAACAGACTATTTTAGCCTGCCAAGGTTGAAAATGAAATGCAAGTCACAGCTTGTACATTTATCACTGTAAGGAAAGCATCTTGCCAGTACTGGTTAGGCAAAGTGTGCTTGTAGCCATTAGTAGTCCAGTCTGATTATCGGGCTCAATCTGTTTCTAATGGCAACCTTTGCGGTGACAGCATTGTTTCCATCTGTGCTCACATGAGAGATTTGAAATCTTAGCATTTAAAGTTCCAAAATAACCTTACAGACACAATTATTTACTTTCTTAGGGATCGTTCCAGCTGGTGTACGGCAACCCGGTGTACCTGCAACAAGAAAGCTGGCCACTACCTTCTGCTTAGCGAGCCAAATAATAACTAGGCAGTATCGCCTCCAATTACAACAGGTACCGTGACTTGATATCTTTGTTTTGTTCTCTTAAACTACCTGCAGTTCTCCTATCCCGCGGTACCGTGAATGACAGCACTGCTTCTTCTTCCCAGACAGAGCCGGTAAGTGCTTGTTAACAAATCTAAAGTGAAAATTCCTTGCGGGTGTTAATACATATGTCAGGAGAAAAGTGAGATATGGGGCTAGGTGGAGGGAGGGAGGGCAGTAGGGAAAAGGAGGAAGATGCAGGGGATGGTGGTGGGAGCGTGCTGGTTGGTCTTGGAAAAAATATGGGACAATACACAGGAAAAGAAGCAGTTGCATATAGCCTGATGTTTTTACTGAGTTTTTACTTTTGCTGCTACGTTATGCCTTGCACAGCAAATTTTGATCACATACATGTCATGCTATACGTTATTTCAGCTTTGCTAAATTAACCTGTTTATAAACTTTTTCTTTGTAATGCATGTAAATATTTCTCCTTTAGTGAATAAATGTTTTAAGTCCAAAAAGTGGCATTAGAAAGTGGGTGCATCTGTGTATCTTGTTGTGTTTTAAATGTCTGATGTAGTAGAACTTTGGTCTTCTGAAGGACCTTTTTGTAGTTACATTGGAGGTAGGAGTAATATTCAAACAATCAATCAAACTGTTATTTAAGTATAGGCATAATAATGCAAAAAGAGAAGAGGAGGTGCCAGCTCTTTTTCAATTCTTACCAAAATAAAATATGCCTACCTTTTGAACTGATGTATTTTTAAAAAGCTCTGTTTTATTCCTTTATCTTGAATAGGCCATGGTAAATTTACAACTGGAATTCTTCCTCATCAAAGTTTTATTACACTATAAAAGAAACAGCTGTGCCAGTTTAAGCTGTTACTGACTCTTGGCTGCCAGTACCTCTACCGATCTTCCAACACAACTGGAGAAACAAAGTCATACCTCATATGCCACCAGTTTCTTGAGAGAACACCTGGCAGTAAGAGCACGTGTCACACACTACACACACCTGGCTGACTTGGCTGGGATGGATGGGATTTGCGGTGACCTCCAGGAGAAGCAAGAAGTCAGACTGGTCCTAAACAGGCCTTTCTGCCCCGAGCGTGCGACAGCAACTCAGGCACAGGGACCCCTAGTTGGTACCTTTGTCCCAGAATAGGGACTGACTTAGCAACCTTTGTCTGTTCTCGAGTAGGAAAATAAGGAAACATTTTGGTCTCCCAGTGAATACGCGAGGATGGTAGCAAGTGTCTGAGTGTCTGCATACATGGATGGTGACTATGTAAGTATTTGTTAGTACAAAAAAAGAAGCGTAAGTGGCAGTGCCTATGTGCAAGTTGAAGCGAATGTTTATGTTGAAAGGCTAAAATGCAAATCTTAGTGTAGGACAAAGATTGCTTTCCACAAGGCCATGGGAGAAATGTAACTGATTGAAAGAAAAAGCAAACAAGGAGATGGAGGGGAAGACAAGGCAAGGCGCTGAGGACACAAAGTCAAGAGAAGAAAAATATAATAAAAGAAAGGAAATCAATAACAACTATTGGAAGGAAATAAAAATGTTTTCTTAGCTCTGACTGTAACCAGATGATGTGTTAAATAAAATAATTCTGAAAAATAGAAAGGACTGGATACACACGTGATATGTTCCTGAACATCTTTCTTTCTCAGTCTCTGAGTAATATCTGACAAATTGTGCCATTTGAAAAAAAAAAAAAACAAAACCAACCACAACATCACAAAACCAAACAACAACTGAATGACAAGGACTGTAGCAAACGATCTTAACCTTAACCTTTTTTAAAGTCTGAACATATAACTTTATCCAAATTTCATGAATAACTAATAAACTGAAGCAGAGGCCAAAAGCCTTTGACATGGGGATTTGAAATATCTGAGAATTGGGTTCATTAAAGGAAAAACCAACGAGGCAAAGCTTGAATATCTGATTTATCCGAATTTTTCCAGGATTGGTTAGTTACTACTGTGCCTATTTCATTTCTGTGATAGTAATTTAGCACAAGTCCCTTCTCCAAAACCAAAATTCAGCTTCCTTGATTGGAACTGAGAGAAAAATGGGGAGAAGAAAGTGACCCTATCTTCCATGTTTTAAAGAATAGTGGGAGAAATTCACATAAAATAAGGACTCATTCACCTCTCTGGAGGTGAGGGTAAGATATTAATTTATTAATATCTTTCAAGATATTAAAGGCCAGTGGGATGTTTTGAACAAATAAACATAATTTAATTCTTAATGAATTACCAAAAAAAAAAACCCTCCCAAATGACTAGAAGCAAAAATTGAGTTACTACAATTTAATTTTAGCTTAATTCTGTTGCAAGCAATCTTAATATCTGAAAAATGAATTGAAACCGTGTTAACTGTCTGGTTAGTGAGCAGCGTAATAATTAAGCTGCAATAAACAGGAAACTAGGTCAAAGAGCTCAGATATATTACAACAGGCCACGGTTTAGAATATCCAAAATTAATGTTATAACTGAAATAAATAAACAGTCACTATTTCATTCCTGTGCAGATCCACTAAGACTGAGACAGCAGCAATGTTTGGGGAAGTTAAAAGAGAAAAAGGAAAACTCTGAATCCTGAAGTGTGTATAGAACAGCTGATTAGACAAAAAGCATTTCTCGAGGTAAAAAACTGCTGGAATAAAGACATTTTACAGATTCTTCCTTTTTCTGTCCCAAAGTCAGTTCCGCGTGCTGTAGTTTTAATGAAAGTACATTGGAGAGAAAGAACATGGAGGCGAGTTTCTGATTTGATTATAGTTACTCACAGTTTAAAACAAAGACATGAAATCATCAGACTGGGAGAAAAAAGGTACAGACACAATGAGAAATATTAATGCTAAGGAAAGAGGCGGAGGGGAGCGAGGTGGCTGCTCACCAAGGCTGAGGGTTGGAGCATTCCTAGGAAGGTGGCTGCCAGCCTCGGGGGAGCGTATTAAAATATCCTGGTATCATGCTCACCCCAACATACCGCGGTGTGTTTTAGCATAATACATAATTGCGTATGCACCCATTTTATGGGCAATCATGCCCTCAAGTCTCCACATTCAGCAAAAGCGATCATCCAAAGCAAAGCGATCCAAAGACTTATGGGCAAAATTTCTGTCGTGAGGATGAATTAATCTCACCTAAGCTTAGCTGCCCGCAGAGCAGACGTTACAGGTGAGCTTGTCATCCTCAAATTAATTTATAGTCAATGAAGACTCTTTTAGGGTGCAGATCATCTGAGTGATTTCAGATATCTATTTTAAGATGTGCTGAATCTTACCTTGAATATGCTTTCTTTTTTCATTTCATGTACTCAAACGGTAAGTTTAACAGACTAGATGAAATGCAGTAACACACGTGGCAATACTCTCTCGTCAAATTAATATTGTTCTCTGTGCCTCTATTATGTGCTAATATGAAAATTTTTAAAGAAGATCAAATTGAATTTTCTTCAGAAATATCTTTTCAGGGGTATATAAAACTAATCATAAAGATTGGAAGAGTGTTGTCAACTATCTATGGACCCAAGGTGCTTGTATTAGGACTTCATTCTCTCAGCAATACTCTGCATCACACTCACATCTGAAAGTAGGTACAAACATCTGTGACTCAGTTAAACACTACTCAGAATTCAGGCAATAGAAAAATTATTCCATATTCATATGGGGCTTTTTTGTTTTATTTTCCCCTCCTCCTACAACAACAGTTGGTTAACATTTTCCTCCTTATCAAAATAACCCAGAGAAAAAAAACCCAGTGTTCCAAATTAGCATAATAGCAGCTTTGGCACATTTATTGATAGATGCAGAAATCAAACAATTAAACAGCTAATATGGAAAAAAAAACCCAAACCCATGTTCACATGTCTTTGGTATACTTGTACCAACATCACAAATGTGCTCAAAAATGGATGTAAAGAGGGTTAAAGTAGAAACATAAACTCAGCTATATTCAAATTAATTTGAAAGCATGAAATAATCGCTGCTGAAAATTACGCTATTAAAAAAAATTCAATTAAGATTTGTGACTCACTTCAGTTTTGATTTTATCCCTTCTGCTCTAGAAAATTACAAACTGCATATCAAGTGCCCGGTGGGGTTTGGAAGGCAATGACGAACATCCATTTCAAGACTTTTTTTTTGAATTAAGACAGTACTGACTGTATGAAGAAAGGGATTAAGATAGCTCACTGAATTTCTTACACATTGCAACACTATTGCAGTTGACCTGTTTTTCTTCAGCGTAGAATGTTTTGATGTTTGTGATTTGTTTTACAACCTTTTGAGAAGGAAATGTTATTGATTATTTTTCAGGAACTGCATGTTGTGGGATTTTATGTTTAAGATACATTTTGAGTAAAATATTTACTTTGAAAACAGCACCAGCATGTTTCTAACTTTCCCATTTCTACTGTGTTTTCTAGTGTTAGCTACAGTAGAAAATCCAGACCTCTTGAACCTCTGTATCTGACATCTACACAAACTGTTCAGCAGTGGGAGAGTGAAATATGCCGCTATATCTGTTCCTATCATATTAGCAGTTATGGTATTTCTGTTACTTTTATTGCACCTTCTCTCACGATCAGCTGGGCTCGTGCGAAACTAAGGAAGAATCATAAAAATGTTGGTTGGAAAGAGCCCCAACCTGATACTTGGACCAGGATTACACCAGCAGTAGTTCAAGTCAGCCTATTGTATGCAAATAGCCATTAACTACATATCCTTAAAAACAGACTTACTTTTATTCCAGACAGCCTTACTTGCAAACTAAATGGATTAAGGAAAACCAGGGAGAGAGAATACAAGAACGTGTCCTGTAACTGATGCCACTGATTACTGATATTGCTGCTTTGTTCCCAGTCCTAAACACCAGGATATAGACCTGAAGCAGTGGAAAAGGAAGGCAGCGTATTGTATTTCATTAGCAATCCCTTAATTTTGCTACTGGGACTCTCAGTAATGTCACAATTTTTCAAAACCAGTATGTTCTCTCACTTCCTCTACCAAAACCAAAACACATTATAAGGTCAAGTTTTCTAAATTTTATAAACACATGCTATTGCTTGTATGTAATTGTACCTTTCACCAGATACTTTTGGGAAAACAAAATTAACAAGTTTGGGTTTTTTTTTTCATAATGAATGTTAACTTTGTTTTGAACACGTAGTAGATTTTTTTTATCCCACAAATATGAATTTCAGATTGTACCATATGTTCTGTGTGTATACATGAATTTATATTTACACTAGAATATAATGGATCATATTTAGGTAATTTTTTGCAGGAATGGGAAAATAATCACGTGGAAAAAACATGAGCTATTTAAAAACAAGTTATATACTCTGAGGAAAACTTAAAGATCTAGAAACAAGCAAACTTATTTATATATTCATACATATTTATATGATTTTTAATTAATTCTCCTAATTCAATAGGAGATTATTATGATAACATAAGCAAATCAAAACCAAATTATATTTGATCTTAAATATTAGTTTATAGCTTCGTGTTCAAAAGATTACATCTATGATTCCCATTTTCTGATTCACTATTAAGACTCAGTTCTAAATGGGTCCCATTCTTCCAAGAACCCATATGAGCTCAAATATTAACTGTTATCCAGAGACACTGCCTTTACAATTCATAAAGTATGGAATTAATCTTTGGAAAAAAAGAAGAAATGGTAGATTCCAAATTTGAACCTTTTCCCCTCTAAAAACCAAGTAGAAAGGCAATCTGGTTTTCCTCACACCATAAAAGAGGCAGTTAGCCTAGTACTGATCTTATTTATGTTAGCATTATGCCAGTGTCAATGAAGATACTTTTCTGTTACTGTGGAACCAGCGAGAAGAAAATTAGGCCAATTTCTGCACACAGACAGCAATGAAGGAATCGCTTGGGAATACCACATCTAAATTTAATAAATCTATGCCACATATGTCTCTGCAGTTCAGATTGATCTCATATAAATTGTATGTCTAAACAACATCAGGATCTGAACTACTAATTCTAGATTTGAAAAAAAACACAAACTACAACCTCAATTCAGGCTTGTGAGGGCAGACCCTGCAACAACAAGAGTTGGAACCAGTTTCATGATTGTGGTATTTCCAGGACACCTCCCCCCACCGCCAAGTATTGTAGGAACATAATTTTTCTGTATGGGGCTTGTATATTTATAGATGGAGATCTCTATCTGTGTGTAGAAGGGGAAGAAAGGAAGCAAACCCAACAATGTTATAAAAGAAAGTAGAATTTCACTAGCTAATGCAGCCTCAGGATCTTGAATAAAAACTCTGACAGGTGTGAGAAACTACGACATGATACTAGTCAGGTGCTAGACGACCTTTTTTTATATAATGATTTGTAAGGCTCATGTCACCTTGGAGTTAACCTCTCCATTAGATGATCTAACCCAGACAAGTTATTTAGGCTCCATGGTAGCCAACAGAGGAAGAGATGCACTCGGAGAAGGCAGTTTGATCTCGCCCACATTAGAGCACAGAAAAATGTGGTCACAGCAGCAGTGAAGCAGAGGAGGAGGATACAATCCCAACAGGAAAGTGAGACGAGCAGCCACAGGAAGAATGCACAGAAAATGGTTGCATTATGATAATGGTGTGCTATTGATTTTACAGCATCCTGCAAAGGAATCTTAGGAAGATTTTGAGGAGAAGGTTGTCATATGTGTTCCCCCTCCAACATCAATTTTATCATTAGTTTTGAAAGGTAACTTCACATGAAGCAGTAAACATTGTCTTTGCATAATTCTGAGCGTAATGGAAATACAAAACGTGCTGCAAAATTAATGTAGATGTAATGAAATCTCTGAACAAACTCTCTCTTGTGGTATATCAGGACAACTTCAGAGGTGCCAGTTGGCTTATATAGTCAAGGCTAGGCACAATTTAGCCTGACTACTTCAGTTTATCAGTATTAATGTACAAAAAGCACTGTTTGTTGTGGGGATTAGTTGTTGTCTCATTTCACCTCGCGTTCTGAATAATAAATGGTTATGCATGTTGCCTTCAATTTAGTTTGTCGTATAAATTCTATATAATTCAGTTATTAAGATAAGATAATATGTGACAATATTTATGTAACAGTATCCTCCCAATCACTCAACTGCTTCGAAATGCTAAGGGCCAATTAGATGATTTTTGCCTCTGAGATCTGGTAATCATTTGTTGACAGATATTAAAAGATTCATCTAAACACATTCAACTGTCTTCTTCCATGAAAGATACTATTTTCCTTTTCTTGTTTTCTTTTTTCAAATGAATGTAGTGGTTAATTAAAGCTCAAGAAGCTTACAGCACCCAACATTTGAATTGCACTACACTTCACTTGAAAACTATGAGCACTTAATTTATTTTTTTTAAAAATTAATTGCAAGCCCTACCATCAACGTAGTATTATTCTCCATGAGGATTTTGCTATCCAGCTGCTTTATGCTGCAGCCACCTCTGCACTCTGGCCGACCAAGAAGCACATTCATCAGAGGAAAGATCTTGCAAGTCACTTACTATGGCAAATGTCTTTTATTGACAACATCTAGGGCTACATAGTGTAGCATCTCCTTAAAAGCTGGTTAACTTTGCTTCTTTCCCTGTGGCTGGCAGCACAGCATTCCTAAAACAGGAGCAGGTGTTGCAGCTGAAGGAAAAGCGTGGCGGCCTGTGTCACCCCTTCCAGTTTCAGTGCCACTAATAACTGACCTGGCTAAGAGAAACGCTTGGGCTCCTCTGACGAAATGTGAATAAGGAACAAAAGGAACAACGTCTGTCTCTGCAATGCCCCATCTATGGTCCGTCTGCCTCTGAATTCCACACAGTGCTCCTCAGCACCACTCCTGCATTTCGTGAGCTCTTACAAAGGCTTTCTTCCCGAGTCTAAATTTTGCTAGTCCACAAAATTTAACTGAAGCTGGCGAGTTCCTATTTCATTTATATAAAAGGATAAAAAGAGCCATTTTAAAAAAAAATCTCAACTGATTGCAAGTTTATGAATTGCATCCGTCACAATCCAAGGCAGAGATCTGACCTTGAAATATTGTACCCAGTTAGGTTTGAGACTGAGATGGAAATAAATAGGCAAAAAGTGTGTATAAATCTGCTACAATAGCTGCTTTGAAGTCTGTATTTACTACAAGCTCATAGGCTAATTAAGTTAGCACAGTTACTTTTGCATAGACTTATATTATATATAATCCAGTACAGGAATTTATAGCTCTCCTGCTATGGCGATGAAGCATCATCTTGTCAGACTATCTGGATATCCCAGAGAGTCTACAATTTTTTTTTTTACTTTCTGACAGAGAACAGAACGGCAACAGCATGAAATTTCCAACAAAATAAACCGGCCCGTCTAGAGCCAGATGCTGATGAGCTGAGTTCGGGGCTGCCATTACCTTCAGTTAACAGAAAACGTGGTCTGACAGTGAGCCAGCCGCAGAACCTACCCGACGTCTTGCCAGAGCTCCCACCAGCTTCTCAGCTCTGCCTTGGACATATGCTGTCTTTCTCTCCACTGGCAATCGCGAGGTAACTCCGCGATTTGGAGTGAGAAAACGAGGAGCCACTGAACTTCTGCAGCTCTTTGGGTATGTCATCTGACAAAGCTCATGTAACAAGTAGTGTCTGATTGTTAATTACGCCTAGAAAACAGAACGTGGCATTTAATAAGCCAGGGCAAAGAACCTGCCTTTTCAAAACGATGCATTTTTGAGAGGCTTCTCTCTTTTTCATGCAATCAGAATACATTACCAAGGCATTATCATAAGAGAATTCTGTGGTGGTGTAAACAAAGCTATTCTGATTGTTTCAAGTTTGGGGTTTAGTTTTTTTTTCCCCCCGAACTACTATTACTTCAAGAATCAATAACAATACAGCATAGGTTAAAAGATCCAAGAAATTATATCTTTCAGAGAGGATTTTTGAATTTTTTTATTGTATTTTGTATCTGTGTTTTAACAGCTAGTTTCTCAACCAATAGATTTATATACATATATATGAATGAAATATATGTATGTATAAGTATGACTACTGTCCTAGTTTAAATTTTTTATTTGCTGTATGTTTTTCTCTTCCTCCCAGAAGTGACTTAGTAAACAAAAGGTGATGTACAACATTCTTGTCTTGTGTGATTTTCTTATGCTAAATTTTAACATTCTGTATTCGCTTTTCAAACTTACATATGGTTATTATGTTCAGGTATTTTCCACTTCTTGCAGTACATACCAGAATGTGTCCTTCACTGTCATCATCTGGCTTACTGCTTTATATTGATGTAAAGCTAACTGCAGGGAAACTTTTCCTAGTTTAAAATAAAAAAAGGAAAGAAAAAAGCAGGCCCTTTCTTGCAAATATAAACATGTCATATTTTGTTTTCAGTTTGCATTGACATCCACAGAGAAACTGGAGGTGAATTTAAGCCATCACCAGCTTTTTGCACATGTTTTTCCTGGCGCATTTAACTTTCTCTGTTTAGCCACAGCTATTTGAGATGCCTCCCACATTCACCGTAGAAGGCATACTGTTAACTAACTTCTTGTTTAAATGAAGGGCTATGCTGACAATTAAATGTAGGATCGTGCATGCTTCAGTGCCATACCTTATTATAATCAACGTGAGCAGAAGCAGAGTGCTGAAATTATGGGTTTTAGTCTGCATCTGCATGGCATTATTATGCTTATCAAGGTGAAAATGTCGACGCTGAAGAATGTAATTGTGTACCTTAAGCTGCAGCGATAGTTAAACTGAGCTCCTGCCTCCACTATTAATGCATCAGAGTGCTACTCTTAAGAGGCACTATAACTCTTTATGTAGGCAGAGCTTTCAATTCATGAATTTATTTCCTTTCTTTTTTTTAAGACTTTCAGAGATAAGGTTTTCTGTTCGGGTATTAATTCAATATAGATTTTCTGATGCATTTTTGCCTTTTTAACAAAGTCAGGGACCAGAAAGAATAGTGTACATTTGTATATAGCTCCACTGCCCTCCAGGAGGTCAAGTGTGAAATGAGTTGAGAGACACATTGACAGTCCGTGCGTGAGCTGAAACAACTCAAGCTAGTTATCAGTAATTTGGATCTGTGGCTGTAGTCTGGGGTTTTATTATATAAAATCAAATCAAATAATAAAATAATTCAGTGAATTATCTATGTTTAGTAGATTATCATTTTCATCTGAACATTCTCTCATACAAATTATGCATGTTTTATTTGTTGATTTTAATGTTTAGTCATCTTGAACATTTTGATTTGCTATTCATTTATATTGCAAAACAAATGCAATTTTCTTAATACAATATATTACTTTGTTGGGTTTCATATACGTGCGTTGCTTGTAAGTCAGTCACTTGTAAGTTATCTGTATGGATGGGTTTGCCACTTCTCTTTACACAAAGAGGGAGGGAATGTTTTCCCCTCCAGAGACACAGTGATTCTCTTGAGCCACTTAGGCTGTGCTGAACCCATAGCACTGGGTCAACACATATGCCAAAATCCATCCCCATCCCTGCATATTAGTTAGTATTTCTCAAATGATAATGTGGCAAATTCTGTAAGTCCTCCTTTTCTCCCCCCCACTCCCCCCCAATTTCCCTATACAATAGATTTTGGCAAGAAGACAGAGTAGGTATGCTAAGTCAATATAATAAAAAATTTCTTTTGAAATTGTTTCAATCTGTTTCAATTTCTTGGGAAAAAAAAATCACACAGGCTTCAGTATTACATGGATCATTATTTTAAACTGATTTACTTAGTTCTAAAATACTATTTTGCTACTCTCAATCTGATTTTTGCCATGAAGAGAAATACAAAGGCCGTTCAAGTGTCTAAGGATTACATACACGATGAAAGTTTATTTTTCTACTCATTTGTGTAAAAAGAAGAAATTAGCTAGGAAATATTTGCATGGAAGAAGCTTCAATATTTATTAATTATTTGGTTATTTCCTTACAGATAAAATTAATCTTAGCTACAAAAAGCAAACATTTCACTTGGTTTTGTTTAAACATTTGGTAGCCTAATTGAAAGACCAGACCACTTGTACCTTTGGGAAGCTCTAATGGACTAACTGCTGCAGTGAAGGAGGACTACAGCTACAAATTAAGCATGGGCAGAGCTCAGGAAAATTAACGCTTCTAGATTTACCCCTATACAATTTACGGAGGTGAAGAAGTTACTTATACCACTCAAAACAATTAAGAAAAATTATTTTACCTTTGAATCGCTGAACCTTGGCATGCTTTCCAGTTGCCAAGAGCCAAATTTCTGCTCATCCATAGAAGAATAGAGCATGGGGAAAGAATTAATGCACTAACTGCTTCTATCTTATGGCTGTCTCTGACTGTAGTTTTAGGTCACAGGGATCAGTGAAGGACTCCTTGCCTCTGTATGAGAAAGCAGTTGAAGTCCATCGATGGTTAAAGGCAACTCACTGAGGCTTTCATAGTGGACTACTGGGGTCTGGACTTGTACCAATAACAGGTGATGGCATGTTCATTCTGCAGGGACAAGACAATACATAAAGCTAAGCAAGAGGGTCAGATTTCTATTAAATGCTATCGCATTAGAAGTCATTAAAATATATTCACTGCCATTTAGCAGCAAAGGTATATTATGAGACTGGGAGGCTTGGAACAGTAATGGATCAGTCTGAGAATCATGGTTTTCTTAATAATAAATATAAAAGTTGCAGGTATAGAGTTTGCTTCTAATCTTGCTTGCATTGATATAAATCTAGAATAGCTCCGTGAAACTGATGAAGTAAAATTAATATCAGTATCAGTATTTTAAAATGAGACAGTCAGCCACTTTTTACATATTACTGTCAGAGCTGCATATCTCCACTGATTTTATTAGAGTTATATCTCAAGATCAGACTTCTAAATCATTCTAAAATCAAACCTCCTATTGCAATGACAGGTAAGTCCTTTCTACTACATACATGGAAATATATGTGAGAGGCCATTATCAGTTCTGCAGTTGTAAAGTAGAACCTGTGTTTCTGACTTTTTCTTTCTTAATCCCTGTGTAAAGCTCTCTATGCAGGCCAATGTTCCTGTACAGGTAAAGCTTTTAACTGGTCTCCAGGAGCGATAAGCCCTTTGAGACAGAATCTCAGAATGGTTCAGGTCGGAAGGATCCACTGAAGACCACCTGGTCCACTCCTGTTCCCACTGAAGCATGGTCACCATGTCCAGATGGCTTTTGAACATCTCCAAGGGTAGAGACTCGGCCACATCTCCACAGAACCTCCCCCTGCTGGTGTAGCGCAGAGTGAAGAAGCTCAATGTCATGTAGCTGGAGTGAAAGTTTGTGCTATCTATGCCTGCGAGTCGAGTGGGAAGGAGGAGAGAGACAGGGGAATAGGCTGTGACATGACATTGCTTTGAAGCTCCCATCAAGTGCAAATAAGGCTCATACTAAATAAGTCCCTGCTAGGGAGCTGTCTATTTTTATTTGTAGCATTTAGCTTGCAACCAAAAATCTGTTTTGGTTCAATTCTTGCAGCAGTCAGAAAAGCATCAACATGACAATTTGTTTCTGGTTCAAGAAAAATAAGGGTTTGCATGATTATCAAGTCAGCTTCATGTTTGGTTTGATTACAGAAAGCCGTGATTTTAAAATATTGGGCTTATCTCTGCCAAAGAATCAGACCTTGTCATTTTTTATCTAAACCCAATATTTTCCTAGTGCATCTGACCCCTCTCTGCCCTTCCTGTTTCTCTTTCGATAATAAAGTGCTGACAAGCCATGTTTGATTGTCTTGTGAAGGCGAGAAGATCAAATACATACAGAGTATTAACAAAAAGAAAGAATGTCCTTAGGGAAAAAAATGTTGCAGAACATGAATTCAGTTGCACTGCTGAAAGGAGTTGTCAGTCATTGTGAAAAACCAGTTCAGAGGCCTTCTGCCACAGGGAGGGAGCGGGACCCTCGGCATCAATATGGGGGCTCTTTCGGGAGGACTTCGCTCACCCTTGTCAGTCATGAGCTGGGCTGAGGGAGGCGCAAGGGAAAGGAGGGGTGCTGCTTCCAACCACTGACATTATGGCTCTTCCGCCCATCTTTCTCGCAAGCAGAGGGTAAAAATTCCTTCTCCAGCATGTCACATTGCCCAGAACCAAAGCCCTCTTTCTTCCCCAGCTGCGCTGTGTGTCTGCCGCTTGCTTGTTTATTCTTTTTCCTTGTTTTTTTGATTGCAACATTTTTTCCCCTGGTTAGTCCTACTCTATGGAGAACGAAACAAACCAAGATGAATCACTAGACCTCTGGAATTAGGGCCACTTGAGTGACAGTTGGGAAAGCAGGTAGGAGACTTAGCTTGGCACTAGCAGTGATTCTGCCGGACTCTTTTTTGTGCCTGTGTGATTACACCATACACAGGACCCCAGTCGTGGCCACTTGCCATTGCCAGCGCTGTACTGGATGGGCTGGTAGCACTGCTCAGTGTGCTTAAAGAACCAGAGAACCACGGCTGACTTGCATCTTAACAGCCTTTGACATGTTGAAACGTTGTATGAAAGCCCACGTTGAACTTTAAGAACCGACCAAGTAGCGATAATTTTTCCTTGGAATTTTGTTTAAAAATTACTTTGTACGGATTCTATAAACATGTTTGTATTTAGTGTTCTACACAACTACATATAGAACAATATTTCAAATCATTTTCTGCCTATAGCTGATCCTCGACTGGTATTTGTGATATTGGTATCTCTTCTTAGTCTTGTCCATAACAAAAATATTAATTTGCTGCTAGCCTGAGAGCAGGTCCTCTTCTATCCCCATACTCCAGCCAGAACTCAGATGTAGCACTGGACAGAAAAAACAATGGAACCACAGAATCAAAGAAATGGAAAGAGATAGAATGAAAGTAAAAGTTTTCTTGAGAGAAAGAACAAGAAAAAGAGGTCAATAGCCTTGAATTATTCACAAAGGATCAGAAAGCTCAGGTTCATTTAGCACAGTATATAAGTAGTAATTTTATTCTGATAAAGCAATTGCATTATATGTATATCAAATGAAATACTCAGAAAGCTTATGAAGGAAACTCTATAGCCTCGGAAATGAATGCTTATCTTGAACATGGAGGAAAACAAACCTTTAGAAGTTAATGTTCGTGCCTCTCTGTCTGCACCAGTACCTCTTGAGTAAGAACTTCCTCATTTTCATCATGAGTTAATATCCATGCATATTAAAAAAATACACACACACATATTGAACCTTCATGTTTCCAAGCTGAATCATGCAGCAATTTATTTTAATATGAATGAAACTGTGACTCATGCTTGGCTTGAGCTTAATTTGAAACAAAAATTCTCTAGCACTGTGAGAGGACTGTAACTTCCCAGCTGCTGTCTTGACCCAGTTGACAGGTAAATCAGGTACAGCTTTGTTCCTCCAAGGTTATCTGTTCCAGTGGTAAGTTTTCTGTTTGGTATGCAGGCTTGCAAAAGCACCCTTTGAAGATGTGGCGTTGTCTTGCTCTTGCTAGATCTTAAGCTTCCTTTAAACTGTGATGAAATTTGGGTAAAAGAGTTCTAATCACCAAAGAAATCCTCTAAAGCATTGATGTTTTCAGCTGTTAGATCACCTTGTAAAAGCAGCAATGCAGAATTAAAACTCTTGTCCAGTTGTGTATAAAACTGTAGCTATGCATACAGGCCTCAATGTGACAATAAAAGGAATCAAATATTGGACTTGTACCTCTTCTTGTGTCAATCACTCTAAAAAAACTCTAGTGCTAATTTAGTTCAGCTTACAACCTAATCCATTACTGATAGAGCAAAGCGAAGTCAGAAAACAAAACATTTTATTATGCATGTTTCTTATTAGAATAGAATAATCCAGCCAGAAATGCTCAGAGATAGATAGTAAATATTTGCAAGTTTGGATAATACGCTTGCCATCGTAATTGGCAGAATTGATCTTGCTGAGTATTCACTTCACAGATCAGAATTATCCCTTCTCACAGACAAGTCATATATAGACAGACCCCGCTTCCTTTTCAAATTTGTACTGACGGGTAGCTGATAGAAAATATAATTTCACTGCAGGTTAATTTAAAATATATTAGAAAAGAAGGTGAGGTTTTAGCTGAAAAAAAACACAGTACTTTTCAATCCTCTTTTCTGGAACTATGCTTATTTGTCACATGGTTTCAACAAATGGTTACAGCATTATATTGTTAGCATCCTAACAGATGCTAACGTGTTATTTTTTTGCATCCATCTAATGAGGAAATCCCAAAATTTGTTTAGCATGTTTGGTATCTGATCCAAGGGGAATTTTAAAATCATTTCACAAGATGTGAACCCAACAGATTCTGTAATTTCACGGCTCATTCCAGTTTGCTTTATCTTATGCTGCCATTTACACCTCCGTAAAGCATTCAAACCTGAAGCGGATTGCCAGCACTGTAGGTTTTCTATGGGCACTGCAATTCACATAGACACAAAAGACAGATGTTTTAGTGTGGCCAAATGTCTTATGAACTATCGTGCTTGTTCATCAAAACACCTGTCAAGTAATGGCAGAGAAATATGAGTGATGACAAAACAGAGGTTGCGGGTTTATTGCATTTACCGAGGGCTGTTTCAGACGTGCTCCAGCTACTCAAGTTTGTTGCATTATGAGGCGTCAGTTGAATGAACCAATATTATTCTCTGCAGAACAGTAAAGTAAAAATTTAGGAATCAACAATGAATTTGATTTAAACCATAGCACCGCTGGCAGTTCAGCTTTTCTGAATTGGAAAATTATTTTGCCTTAATTTGGCTGACATCCCCAGAGAGTTGGTATTAGAGCAGAAGGACTTGCATGCTGGGTGCAGAGAAAAGCATTCTAGTAGCTTCCTTCGGTGATGATAGTGTAAAGCATGAGTATGGTTCTAGTCAAAGGTACAATTATTCCTTTCCCAAAGCCAGGAAACTGTGGAGTACATAATCTACTCTGCTGCTGGAGCGCAAAGTCGCTTCATAACCACGGAAGTCAAATAAGGGCATCTATTCCAGATGATTTACAATGAAGGAAGTACTCCACTGAATGCCATATGAAGAAAAGCTATTATTCATTTAAGTAGAAGCTTTACAAATATTTTTAAAATACTGGTGTGAAGAAATAATACTTTTCATTTGTTTGAGGATCTTCTAAACAAGGTATTGATTATTAAAGTGTTCATATTCCATACCAAACTTGCAAGGGATGCGAGGAGCAGCTTGCTTACCCTTCAGTACTAGCTTCAACTAATTCGTTTAACCATACAGCAAAATAAAGCAGGAACAATTCCTAAGTCAATTACAGCAGATGATAGCTGTTTTAGGCAGTACTGTCTCTCAGCTGAGGTGCTGTGACTGTTTGTGTGAGGGTGATTTGCTCCTTCACAGTCACGCAGCAAGAGGATGCACACGTAGCTGCATGACGAGCCTCCTGCTCCAGCTGCTCAGTTTTGTCCCTTTCTGAATACTGCTGGCTATAAAAAAAACACGTGTTAAGATACTTTCTATGTGGATACAAACCATACCATTGTGATACAGCTTTTTTATATCATCGCTCCTAATGCTGAGGTTTTATGACCATCCTAAACTGACATAATGGTGGGCATCTGCTTAGAGTTTTGCCATCTCCTCTCCCCAGTCCTCAGGCAGATGTGCCTATTCCTATGCTTTGCCAGCACCACTAGTCAGGTTCCTTCACCTTAAGCTCCATCAGTAACATGCTGAGACTGAAAATATATTTTTTTTCCCCACAGATGCAGATCAGGCCTGTGGTCCATCTCCCCATGTAACTCTGCTAGTGCAGCCGTGGGAACAGAGAAGGACAAAGCAGTAAGTGTCAGGAGTAGAAACAGCAGACGGGAATGCCCTGCTGGACATGAGCCTGCGTTTCGATATCGCACTGTCACCCAGGACAGAGGCAAAGCTACAATCTCTACTACCTCTAAAATGATCTGCTTTTCACTGGCAGAGAAATAAAATGTTTATAGTGCAAAAAAGCTTAGATTTTCATTTTAAAGTATAATTAACTAAGCAATTCACAACAACTGTTTGTTTTTTCTGTACTCACCACTCAGTAATTACCACTTATAAAAAAATAATGGTTCCTTAACGTGAGCTCCTGACAGCAAAAGTACAGGGGAACTAACACACGGAGTTGTCATCAGGCTTACTGATTTCCCTGCTATAACGTCTAGCGTGGACTGGGTGATCATAAAGATGAGATGCAAAGAAGCCTACACATAAATGAGAACAAGCATAACCTGGAAAATTACTGGAAAGAGTTTATAACATTGTACTATGAGTGAGATTTACCAGGGAGGGACTACTTTGCAGGTGTAAGTAATTTATGTGCTAAAACAAAGAGAGAAAATAGCATTGAGGAAAGAAGGAAAAACAAAAGAAGGAGGAGATGTGATAATATGAAAGAAAAGTCTACAAATAAAGGAAGGGAAGTGAAACGGCGAAGTGAAACGGCAAAGTGACAAGTGAGAAAAAAAGAAGTGATGGGTTGCAACTCTGTGGTATCATGTAATGGAATAAAAATGGAAAGAATAAGGAATTTTAAAAGCCTCGAATTAAAGCCAATCCATACATTTACTTTTTATTTGAGATGCAAATGATTGCTTAAGCCTAGTTTTCTTGTAGATGTTGCTATGAGAAATCCAATTTCCTTTGGAATTTTGTTGACTTCTTTTTAATGATTTTGGTTTTCTGTAATAGTATTTAAATATTATTTAAATATTTATCATGTGTATCTAAAAGCAACCAAAAGAGATAATAGGTAAGAACTCCTTAAATTTTCTGACATTTTACAGTGCACGTAATGCAGAGGCTTTATAGAATGCAGATAAATTTCCTTGACCTATTGCTGAAATCTGAATAAACATATAATTATCAGCTTTAAAATGTGTTTTTTATTTATAGTGGGACATTAGGACCTGATGTGGTAGGCTTAAAGTAGCATATTAGAAAATCTTTCAGCTTGCAGACAATTAGAGCTATCGTGGGGTCACTGTGGGTTAACAATTTATTCCTGAAATGAATGGGAGTTTTGTCATTGATTTAACAGGATCAGTAAAGTACATTTTGCTTTTTCTTTTTTTTTTTTAATAGTTCTTCTGAACAGCACATTGTATTCACAGAAATCTCAATCTTATTGGAAATCTAGCTGTGGAACAGTAAAGCTACGAAGCAGGTAGGCTTACACTGTGAGCTGACGTTTCTGTACCCAGCAGTACTGTCTTCATATGGGTGACGGCAACCTGGGCAATGACTGAGGTTTCTTTTGCCTAGTATAAACACATGGGTGTATTCGGTGAAAGAAAAAAAATAAATCAGAAAACATCAAATTCCTTCCGGTGCGGGTACTCGCAGAAAGCACATTCTGCATTTCCACCTCCAACCAAGGAATCAAACGCATCTAAGTCACTTCAAATAGCCGACACACAACGGTAGCTGGTTCCAAGCTATTCATGAGGGTAAGCACGCACACAACATTCATTAAGCAACTTTGAGCCATATATTAGTTTGTAGAGATCTGCTATTTTATGAATCATTAAAAAAGATTGGTTAGTTTGGGAAAACTAAGCATTGGTTCATTATTATTTACAACTATATATTGGGCACAAGTAGTATAATTTTGTTGGGTCTTGTTTTTCTAACATCTTGCAACCCCTTGAAATTGCAAAGGGAAATAATAGGTACAAATATATTTGCACTAATCCAATTTGAATTTTAAAAGCTATCATGTTGTTTACTTCTAAATTTTTATGATTCTGACATGATTTTAATCTCTAATAGCATAACATAACACATAATTAATATACAATAAAATACGTAATTGTTGCATGCTACAGTATAAATGCTGTATTTATAGAATTGATTCAAAATCTTAGGTGATGATGAGAGGTGCTCTGAAGACAGAAGGTGAAGGATATTTCTTTACCACAGAACACGAGCGGTGACCTGCAGGGTGAGCGGACAAGTGTGGTGGAACACGTACACAGCACCAATGCTTACTCAGAAAGGTTTATTGCACACTTTAAAGTTCACATAGGGAATTGTTATGGAATAACTAAGGTGTTGCACTTCCTCACTTACTTCATTGTCGCTTCAGAGATAAGCCCTAAGGCTAAGCAGATAAATATATCATCTTCACCGTAGCCCTATTTCCTACTGAAGGTAAAGTGTCACAAAAGTATACATTAAACATGAACAAATGATTTGCTGAACAGGAATGGACTAGAACAAGAGACTTCAGAGTGGTTAAGTGTTTTGCTGAAATAGGAGCTTTAATAGAAAAGACAGATAAAAATCTGATTGATTCATGAATCTAAGCGCACTGACAGCCTCAGGGTGTGTTTTACCTGACCCACGTATAAGATGGATGGGGCTGTCCCTACAGCCTCCTCTTCCAAAGAAAAGCACTTTCCTGCACGGACTCATTGGCAGTCAGACTTGTACCCAGAGTTGAAGGATGCTGGATTCTGGTATGTGTCTTTTTCGTGTTTACAATATACATATATATATACATAATGGATTGCAGCCTGCCTTACCAAGCCCACACCAAGTCTCCTATCATCCCTTACCTGTGATTAAACCCATTAACATTGCTAATATTGTTGTTTGAGTAGCCTGATCCCACCGTTCCAACCATGGTCCCCTTTGTCTAATAAGGAATTCCTGCTTTGGTCTCAATCGCTATTAAGTGGGTATACATATCTTCAGTAGCAGATCTGGCATCTGATACAGATTCAATACAAGTAGAGGCTGAATGTGATATATTAAGAAAGACACTGAGGTGCTGGAGCATGTCCAGAGAAGGGCAACGAGGCTGGTGAGGGGTCTGGGGGACAAGTCTTATGAGGAACAGCTGAGGGAACTGGGGCTGTTTAGCCTGGAGAAGAGGAGGCTGAGGGGAGACCTTATCACACTCTACAACTACCTGAAAGGAGGTTGTAGAGAGATGGGGACTGACCTCTTCTCCCTAGTGACAAGTGATAGGACAAGAGGAAATGGGTTCAAGTTAAGCCAGGCGAGGTTTAGGTTGGATATTAGGAAAAATTTTTTCACGGAAAGGGTTATCAAGCATTGGAATAGGCTGCCCAGGGAGGTGGTGGATTCGCCATCCCTGGAGGTGTTTAAAAAAAGGGTAGACGTGGTACTTGGGGATATGGTTTAGAAGTGGTCTTGTCAGGTTAGGTTAATGGTTGGACTCAATGATCTTAAAGGTCCCTTTCCAACCTTAACGATTCTATGATTGAAAACAGCAGAGTTTCACTGAGGCTGAATGTGATATTCAAAACAGCACAGTTTCATTCTTCTAACAAAAAAAGTGAAAACCCAGAGTGTGGTTTTGTCAGGTTAGGTTAATGGTTGGACTCAATGATCTTAAAGGTCCTTTCCAACCTTAACGATTCTATGATTCTATGATTGAAAACAGCAGAGTTTCACTGAGGCTGAACGTGATATTCAAAACAGCACAGTTTCATTCTTCTAACAAAAAAAGTGAAAACCCAGTGGAAATGAGTGTGTGTTTCCTTAAAAGGGATGGAGAGGAAAGTGATTCTGGGTCTGTCTGCACGTATATATTCAGCATGGCATAAATGCCAAGATACAGCTCCCAGCTACTGCTGATGCTCTGTTCCCAGACTGCATATTCTTTCCCATCTCTCCTTTTCCTTCTCAAGTGTGTTCCTTAGTGGGGGTTAAAGAATGTTTGTAATGTTCATCGCTTTGCTTAGAGGGATCCTTAAAATTTGTTCTTGAGCAGTTATCACTGTATAAAACCAATTTATCTGCTCCTCATCTCCATGGAAGTATACAGCACCTGAAAAGTTCTTCAGCTTTACGCACCAGTTGGTGGCTAGGCTAGGACTGCCCCAAAAGGCACTGATTTGCAAACAACAGCTCATAGAAAACCTTTCACAGTTGACCCGATGAAAGGCATTCTGATTTTGCAAAGCGCTCAACACCATTATATTTAGACGCAAAGATGAAACCTACCAGTATGAAACTGACTTCAGACTTCCATAATGGAAGAGCTATTCTTCAGCTCATATTAGTAAGCAGAAAATGTCAATTGAGCAGTGTCAATGTTTTTCAAACTGATTTGCAATTTTATACAATATCAATATTTGCTTTGTTAAATAACAAAGCTACCTTTTAAGATCAAGCCAGTCATTTACTGTTGTTATAAAAAATAATGCAAAATGGTTATTTTGAAAGGTTATTTTAGCCTAAGCTATTTTGTAGATTTCTCAGTTTTGTTTAGCTTAAATTTTGAGTCCCTTTGACTGATTAGAGCTTTTTCCAAGAGAATGACAAATTAATCATTTTGATTTGCAAAAAAAAAAAATTTCTTTTCAAAATTAACGTTAGATTTACTTATTTTTTCCTTTTTATTTAAGAGGCCGGGAGATAAACTTCAGCCTTTCTTCTGGACACTTTAACAACAATGTCTGTACAATAATGGTCGATAACAATAACCTGACCTTTTTTTTGGAGAGCATGAGAAAATGTGTTAGCAAAGAAAATCTCAGAAGTCCCGTATATCTATTTCAATACCTTTGTTTGAACTACGGGCAAGTTTGAGGAGGACTGTGTGTGTACCGCAAGTGTTTTATCCATGGAGATGAGCATATGCTTTTCTGCAAAGCTCAGTCTCTGTAAAATAAAAGGTAAAGACCGAAACAGAAAGTCAGCTTTAGAAATCTTCTGTGGTACCTTACCCTTGAAGTGAAATTCTGCAGAAATGTAGTGACAGGTAGTCATCAGAAATAGAACATAGATGCATGACTGGACAGTGATCTAACAAAAGGCAGTTACTTATTATGCACTAGCATTTTGTAATAGTTAAAGAGCAATTGGGAAAACTTTTAAGCAAGTGCTGCTTGAACAGTTTATATCATTTGTTATTGGCTCCTAACATTTCCACTGTGGTGTTTGTTTAAAAAATGGGGAATCTTGTGAAAAGAGACCAACTTTTGTCCCAGTTTTGGGAAGGTGATGGGAGATATTTATGTGGCAGAATTAAATGCAGATGGTTTGCTCAGAACATGAAATAAAATAAACAGTTTCCTTTGGACTACTTTTCGTACTACTTAGTTTTGCTTTATACTTGAGAGATGAAACTTTTCCAAGTAAAAATTTTGTTGCTCACTTGTCCTTTGGGATGCTTTTAATGTTATTATCTACTTTAGACTAGGAAATTTTACCTTTTTTCCAGTATCTATGGAAGATCTTTAAAAGTCAGTACAGTAGCTGCTTGTCTGTGCATGCAAACAGGAATAGCTATCTGGGGAACATAATCATGGCAAAAGGTCATGTTTGCCTTTTATTTGAAATACTTTTAGACTATCAAGTGGTTTAGAAGTCACTCAATCAATACCAGAAGTCAAGGAAAACAGTTCCTTTTATCAACATTAATATATTTCGAGTTTTCTAAGGTGGAACATTATTTCCCTTGGCATTTTAATTGAGATTTCATAAAATCGCCGTTTTCGTGTACCTGGTATTTCAAGTTGCACTACACTGCAACAACAGCTTGAGACACAAATGATGTAAAAACCTGCAAAACCCACATGAGGACTCTCCCCCTCCTCCTTCCCCTTCTACCTTCAAAAAGTGAATCAGCATGAAAGCTGAGACTATATACACCTCCATATACATGTAAAAATAGTAAGAAGGTGCTGAGGGATATGTATTTAATCTGTATGTAACAATGGATCAGTTTTTATTTTCTTGCTGCGTGTTCTATTGACACAAGAGGGACTTTTGGGTGCATATTGCAAGGTGTGAGTCCTCCAGTGCATCCATGTTTGCTAAATGATACAAATCATAGAATCATAGAATGGTTTGTGTTGGAAGGGATCTTGAAGATCATATAGTTCCAACTCCACTCCTGCCATGGGCAGGGACACTTCCCACTAGACCAGGTTGCTCAAAGCCCCATCCAGCCTGGCCTTCAACACTTCCAGGGATGGAGCTTCCACAGCTTCTCTGGGCAACCCGTTCCAGTGCTTCACCACCCTCAAGGTGAAAAATGTCTTCCTAATATCCATTCTAAATCTACCCTCTTCCAGTTTAAAGCCATTACCCCTTGTCCCATCACTACATGCACTTGTAAAAAGTCCCTCTCCAGCCTTCTTGTAGGCCCCCTTCAGATACCAGAAGGCTGCTATAAAGTCTCCCCTGAGCCTTCTCTTCTCCAGGCTGAACAACCCTGACTTTCTCAGCCTATCCTCATAGGAGATGTTCTTCAGCCCTCTCATCATCTTTGTGGCCCTCCTCAGGACCCGCTCCAACATGTCCATGTCCTTCTTATGTTGAGGGCTGCAGAGCTGGATGCAATATTCCAGGTGGGGTCTCATGAGAGTGGAGTAGAGGGGCAGAACCCCCTCCCTCAATCTGCTGGTCACGCTTCTTCTGATACAGCCCAGGATACGGTTGGCCCTCTGAGCTGCAAGAGCACATTGCCAGCTCATGTTGAGTTTCTCATCAATCAGCACCCCCAAGTCANCCCCAAGCCCTTCTCCTCAGGGCTGCTCCCAATCCATTCTCCACCCAGCCTGTATTTGTTTCATATACGGTTTCATTATGTATTTGGTTCATAAACAGGTTCATATAAAAACAGAGACTGTTAAAAGAAAGAAGTGTGTCTGAGGTTTTGGGATAGATGTTTTTAGAGTATTTTACTGTATAGTCTTCCCAGAGAGGTAGTGGAGTCTCCCACACTTGAGACATTCAAAACCTGCCTGGATGCTGTCCTGTGCAACCTTCTGTAGGTGACCCTGCTCTGGC
>VZSZ01007313.1:966212-995900 GCA_013398815.1 Ibidorhyncha struthersii | reverse complement strand
CCCAAATCACAATTCTTAACTCCTATCTAACGTTTCATACTTAAGCATTTCATACTTGTAAACAAAACGACTGAAAGCTGTCAGTTGGAAATGTCATGTCTGCTGTCAATGGTTCATGAATAATTGACACTGAGATTACCTAGGGAAAGCTGCAATTATCCTGACTCATTAACATATGAACTAAGCCTGGTTTTGTTCTGTGGTTGTAGGATTTTCATTTAACTCCTTGATGTAGGAGGTAAAAAAGTCCCAGCAGGATGTTGCTATAAAAAGAATAAATCTGAATGAATAAATAAAACCTCAGAACTATGAATATGCATCAAAATTTCAAGTAGTGTTTCATTTGATCTTGTATATACTCTTTTGCTACAGTATTATTTTACAGGGAATATCGCTGTGATAAATTTGTTTGCTAGCCTAAGGCTTGCATGATAGCTCTTCTTTGGAAACGTATATGCACACGAAACAGAGGTGTCAATGGGAAGCTCTTACCCTTCTTCATATTTTTATATATGATGCAGCTGTAATTGTCTACTCAGAAAGTAGAAATAGTTGGTGATCAATCAGACCACAAATAGAAAAAAATTCAAGCAAGCACAGTCTCCTGGCTGACAAGAGCATCAACGGAGGGAAAAACATTTAGAGGAATTCCCTTTAAAGACAAACAAAAAAACCCTAAAACCAAAACAAAAGCATTAACTGGATTTTAAGACTAAATTTTAGCAAATCAACATTCACTGCTGAAACAAGCAAGCAAAGAAAGCAGTCAGAAATTCTACAAGCCAGGAAAAACATGTAAAGAAACAAACCCACAATATTTACAAAGATAATTTAAATTACTGACTGTTGCTTCAGAGGCAATATGTGTTAAAAGCTTTCTCTCAAGCTGTACGCTACGACGGACTTAAATTTTTTAGCTGCTGTGCAAAGTTGTAGGGTAGCCTTGAGGTCTAGGTTACAGTCCGAGTTAAAAGTTCTCGAAAAAAGCCCTTTGAATTGAAAGCTGAAACCATGAAGCTATTTCCCACAAGTAATTACCATTTTAGATGCCCCTCACTGCTGGTCCCAGTGCCTTTAGAAGCATACCATGAATTAGAGGCCATCATATCAATCTATAGAGCTGAATTATAACTTCTTTGGTATAATGAGCTCTCTTTGACAGCCACACACAGTCAAAGTCATTGTTCAGAAAGGATAACCAAGCTATTGCCTCTCAAGTGTAATACACTTCATTAAAATGCAAGTCATTTCTTGAGACACACGTTCACTGAACTCCAACCCCTCATAAATCTTGTAACATTTCATTTCTTGTTCACAGCTCTGAAATCTTTAAATTGGGGCCTTTGGTAACTTTCCTCATAACCTCAAAAAAAACACATATAAAATTCCCACTTCAGCCTTATCTTTTTTCTTCTTTTTGTAAAAAATTGCAAAAGAAGATGACAAACAGTTTTGAAGATCTGGCCCAGAAGGCCAACCGTATCCTGGGCTGCATCAAAAGAAGCATGGCCAACAGACAGGTTGGGGGAGGTGAGTGTTCCCCTCAACTCCTCTCTGGTGAGACCCCAGCTGGAGTACTGGGCTCCCAACATACAAAGGACATGGACATGTTGGAGCGTTCCTAAGGAGGGCCACAAAGATGATGAGAAGGCTGGAGAACGTCTCCTATGAGGACAGGCTGAGAAAGTTAGGGTTGTTCAGCCTGGAGAAGCGAAGGCTCCAGGGAGACCTTATAGCAGCCTTCCAGTCCCTAAAGGGGGCCTACAAGAAAGATGGGGAGGGACTTTTTACATGGGCATGTAGGGATAGGATGAAAGGTAATGGCTTTAAACTGGAAGAGGGTAGGTTTAGATTAGATATTAGGAACAAATTTTTCACCTTGAGGGTGATGAGGCACTGGAACAGGTTGCCCAGAGAAGCTGTGGAAGCTCCATCCCTGGAAGTGTTGAAGGCCAGGTTGGATGGGGCTTTGAGCAAACTGGTCTAGTGGGAGGTGTCCCTGCCCATGGCAGGGGGGTTGGAACTAGATGATCTTTAAGGTCCCTTCCAACACAAACCATTCTATGATTCTATGATTTGGTCCTTGTCGCACACCTGTCAAAAGCAATTATTCAGACACTGCATCTTATCACACTGTGGAAGACTTCCTGACATCTGCCTATTTTTTCCATCCTTTAATTTCATATCTTTGTTCTGGGTGACAATATCTTGGAAAAAGGTATTTCTTGTTTTCATAGGTCATTTCTTTTTTGCAGCCTTTATATGGTCTTCATTCCTTTTCAGTGGTCTAAATACAACACTTTCCATCCCAGTGAAAACACAGACAATAAAACAAACAAACAAAAAATCCCTATGTGTGTAAATTAAAGAGGAGACTAGAGGAACTATGAAAAAACAGATGCCAGTTCCTGAAGTTTCCTCTCTGTCTTTATAAGCTTATAATCTTACTGCATAATATATGCCAAAGAAATACCCATGACAGCTACCTATTTCTCTAACCATTCTCATTAATCTTCTCCTCCAATAATTTTATATTTTTATCCAAACAGCCTTTTGTCTTTGAGTATCGATGTGGGTTTTTTTACTTGTTCTGCATACAGTTCCTCTAGTGTCACATACAATGGCCTATTCACTGTTTCTTCAAAATACAGTGTGAACCTGGTACCAGATGACTAATACTCAGATTTCCTTCTTAGAGAGGGTTCAGCATAAGCAATGTAATACATATCCCTATAATGTTACAGCTGTATATATTGTGTTGCATTCAGCACCCACAATTCTCGAGAAGCAGGGCAAACCTATTTAAAAAATCTTAATATTTAAATTTACACACACTGCCACATAACTCTGCAGTGATCTCTAGATTGTCAAATGATAAATTGTCAAATGATAATCACTTTATGTAGCTGAATACAGTTATGAATCATTTTCCCCCATAATCTACAGAATGAAATCAATTGTATATAAGCAAAAATAACACAATATGTTCAAAGCCATTTGTATGTATAATCCGTATGAGCTCTCAGCGTTCTGCTTGTGCTCAGGTAGAACCAGAAAAGCCTCAGCAGACATTTCCCAGAAATACCTAAATTTTTTTTTTTGTTGGGATTGATTATTGCTTATGTACTGAAATTCATACGTAGCAACTTAGGAATGGGGGTTTACGAATGTGTATACATCTATCACACATGTATACATATGCAATCTGTGCAATATGCCTATACATACAGCTACAAAACCACTCTCTGTATGCATGTTTCAGCAGAGTTGCTGTTTTAAGCGACCTGAGGGTGGCTTTCCAGTCTCTGGAATTTAAATGCCTCTCTCTGTGGAGACTCAGAACAAGACGAGAACTCTAACCGAAGATTAAAGTGGAGCACAAGCCTTGCACACAGGAACATCACTTATTCATGAGCACTTACATATGTAATGCTGTAAGTCGGCAGAGTGAGTATGTTTCAGCACATTGGCCCTAAGTAAGCGGCTCTTCGGTTTTCTTATTTCCTAAGAGTCAGACACTAAATCCCACTCTTTATGTGTCATTCACATATAGTGTAGTTGTCCTCTTTAACTAGCAAAACCTTTTCTATGGTAACGTTTCTCATTTTAAGAGATTTTTTTTTTAATGTGAGGCAGCGATTTACACAAACAGCAGTCACTGACTATTATTTAATATAAGGCCATATTAAAGAAAAAGGAACAGAAACTAGAATGCAAAGCTTCCACTTTGAGGCTGCAGTAAAGCTGACAGTCTAGTAGAAAAGACTAATCAGTACATAAGAGATTCAAGGTTACCAGCAATTAATTCTAACAGCAAACTGAGCATATTAAGGGGTCTCGGTCAAATCCTGAGAGTCTTGCAAAAATTTAACTTAATCTTTGGCTTCCACTGAGAGCTTGCCAGGGTCTAGACCATCATCGTATGGGGGAATATAAAATCCCCTTGCACTATTTTCTATAACTTATGAAGCATACGCTAGACACCTAAGAAAAAAAAAAAAGAAAAAAGCCTACCCTGCACATTTTGTTCCTTCATGGAAGGAGCACCTATTCTTCTTGTCAACCCATTTATTTCAGCTGGTTTAGCTCCCCACTTTTTTTAAGTCACTCTCTTAGGTATTGGTAAACCCAAGATGTCAAACATCACTTTAACTTTGTCATGCTAGCACATTTGCAGCTATGTTCCTGTCACTTTTTAATTCTAGCTTTCAATCAGAAACACTTACGGTTACTTTGCAGCAGCGTAATTTTACAGGCTGAGTAAAGAGCCCCATTCGACACCACACTGATAATATACAGCATTTCCCAGAGAATTATCATTTTCACCTGGCTTCAGTGGCGACTGTAGAAACTCCAACAGCCTGTGTTTAAGAGGATTATCTTACGAAAGCAAATTAATTTGAATGATGGCTCACAATATTTTAGTTTTAACTTGTGAGTAGAACTTGACCGACTCCATCAGCCCTCTTATCATGCACTGAAATGGGAAGAGCCACAGAGACTCTTTCACTGGCCACAGGACAGCTAGAAATTATTGCAGAACTTTAGCTTAAAAGAATATAATAATGCCGCCATCTTAACATCCTCAATATTGCATGATCATCCGACAGTGAAAAAAAAGGGAAGCCATGGTCTCCAGTGAACCCACCAATGCTGCTACCCATCTGTGGCTCCCTTCCCTGCCTGTTCTCCAAATCCATCATTGGCTTGTTTCCTCACGGCCTGGCTGCGGAGCTGGCTGCTCAGGAGTATTTATGGCCACCAAACGTTGCTACTTGAATCACTTGACTTTCCTCTACAAGAACGTCACCCCTTGCTCCTCAAAACCCAGAGAGACCTTTAATATACTATACCGTCTCTCACCAAAATAAATGAAAAGGAGTTTTGCGGATAATCAAGACAGTGTACATTTTATTCCAAGCAATATTGTAAATTCTTGTTTTAGAACACACATGGAATAAACATTTAGATAAGAAATTAATACACAAATTGTTAAGAAACAAAGAGGCATGTCAAAGTTTGGAGAATTTACAGAATCTGACAATGAGCAGAAAAAGCAGCAGAGCATTCTCAGGTATTGCACTTATATATTAAATGTGCTTGGTTGGGTGGGTTTTTTGGGGGGGGGGTTGTTTTTCTTTGGGTTTTTTTTGTGTGTTTTGTTTGTTTGTTTGTTTGTTTTAATGAAATACCTTTCAGGAGATGAAGAATAGGGTGAGTTTTTCCCTATTGTCTTTAAGCGTAACATGTCAATGTATTGCAAATTTTGGTGTGGCTTTACTGTTAGAAGCAGCAAGACTTAAGTGAGAGAACATCTGAGACTGCCCTTTTTACTAGACCTAACATCCTTGATTTATTCAGTCTTACCTTCTAGGCCCTTTCTTTTAGCCATTTCTTTCTTTTCAGCTATTCTATAGGCTCCATTCAGTTAACCTGTACCATTACAGTTCTCCAAAGGGGGCACAGCGAACTCACAGGTGCTGGACAGGATCTAGGATACCCTGGGCTGGGAGGGACCTTCGGGAGGTCTCCTGTCCCACCTCCTGCTCAAAGCACTGGATCAAGACTGGGTAACACAGTCAGGCCCACTCAGGTCCTGAAAAGCTCCCAGCACCCTAGGGTGAAGCTGATGGGGCTCAGTGAGTTTGACAGCACCCAACTTACATCTTCTGTAACTTGTTTTTTGTAATTACAGGCTTGAGACCTTTCTTCTTACAACCAATAGTAACTGTGCTAACGAGATCCTTTCTTAGTGGGAACTGAAAGTTGAATAATCAGCTTTCATTGGTATCACTTGCCGACAATTTTCTCAAATACTGGACCAACATTTTCTTTCACTTTCTTCTTATAACAATATATGATGCTTGCTGTTAATCCTGGTGTCTCTTGTGAATTGCATGTCATGTATGCCTTTGTTTTTCTTATTTAAACTTAAGTCGCATTTCCTGCATGCCCATTCGCCTAAATGTAAGCTAAAACCCAAAATGTATTTATTTTTTTCCATACAGTCCACATTTTCCAGGTCTGTAGTTATCTTACATCTGCAGAACTGCAGATGAAAGGATTTATCAGGAGGATTTATATAGAGAAAAATCTATGAGGAATGTTTGATATATAGAAAAAAAATAAAAATCAGTTCGCTCTTTCTTGCTCTTGACCTGACTGAAAAATGTAATACACATTAATGTGTTACAATCTAGTTTATTGCCTTTTTAACTTATAAACAGGTTCCAGGGTTAGTTTTTCATAGGACGTATTTGAAAACAGAATAATTCATGACTCCAATTTTCCTTTATCTTGTTATATTGATAGTGGAGAGATGGGGCTGCTGAAGCATTACAAAGTCATTTTATGTTATTTTGTTGATGTTGTTGTTCTTTTATTATTAAATGATTTCTTCTTCTTTTGGGTTTTCTTAAACATGATGATTCATATCCGTAATACACTAAAGCATTTAGAGCAATATGTGACCAGAGCCATAAGACTGAATTATGTGTGATCAGATGAAGACACAGCTTAAGTACACAGAAGAGATTCAATCCCCAGCATAAGTATAAAGAAAATTAGAAAAAAAAATAGTCTTAAGGATATTAGAGATCCCAGGTCTTCTTCTCCTAAGCTATAGTTAGACTAGGACAAACTAAAGTCGCAAAATTAAAAAAACAAACAAACAAACAAAAAAAAAACCAAAAAACCAAAACCACCCAATTTGTTATACGAGGTAGAAGCATCAATATTTCGGAAATACCTAAAACATAAATGGCATAGGGTTTGCAATATTAGTAAAAGACAACAAGAGCAAAATGTCATCGAGGCAACTTCAGTCTGTGGGTTGCAAATGAAACGTTTGTCCAAATAGTTTTTCATTTCTCTCCTTATTGCTAGTTGAAGGACCTTTTCTTTTTTGAAACCAGCAAGCAAGCCACTTCTCATCAGACTGAAATGCATTTGAAGATTGTGTTTCTAGCCCTGTAACAGCATCAAAGATGGAGAGCTTTATTAGTGTTATAACTAAAGCAGGTAGGACTTGGACGGAGACGGCGAAGTGGGCATACCCAGCAAGTGTGGGAAAGAAAAGTATTATTACCTGTCATTGACATGCAAACAGGTCAGGAGCACCGAGAGAAGGGAAGATCAAAAGTTCCACCAGACTCAGCGGTCAGGCTCAACCCTTAAGCCTTCCAGTGCTTCTTCCCTTTTTAAGTATTGAAAATACAAATCAAGAGGGGGGAAGAAGAAATTCATAAGCATCAGTGTTCCGCGCAAAGATTTTGTAAAGTATATGTGGACATCCTGAGCTCTTTACCAAGACGTGTTGCAATAATAAGTAGGAAATTAGCTATTTGAGGGTAAATAATTATCTTTCAATCAGAACTTTTTTTCAAGTTAATCTTTTCCAGCATTTCTGTATGCAGGTTAGTATGTAATACATTTTGAACCACATAGTGGTTGGTCAGACAAAAGATATAGGATTATTTCAGTTCCTTTGAGACAAATTGGTTTTCTTAAGGGCCCTCTTGCTGTATATAAGTATGTGTGGTTTTAACAAAAAGGAACTACAAAAATACGAGGAACTGGTATTTTATAACTTTCAGCAGAGGACTTGTGCTTCTAAACACTTCATTGTTTCTGAAAACTTGGAGTTGATAATAAACCAGTTACCCCAAAAGGGTAAATAAATGACGTGTACAGAACACCATGTGAAACAGTCTGATCCTGCCAATGGCTGATCACGGGATTTCAGCAGGAGGTTAGGAATGTAAATGGGAGTGAAGAACCCCTGCTGAACCTGGAGCATGGCTAACTTTATGTACTTGAGGAATATTTAAATCAACGGAAGTTCAATATAACATTAAAGGAATAAAGCTGAGCTTATTCTTCTCGATTATGTGCAGTTTCTTACACATTATTTTATATCCTTTTATTTTCATATCATTTAAATTCATAGCTCAGTTTTCCTTCTGGTTTGCTGAACTGAATAAATGTTTGGTTTATCGATATTTTGTGAATAATGAGGGTCCACTAGAACATTCTCATCACTCATAAAATATCAGTGAGCTCCATGTTTATTCAGCACAATAGAAGTCATTTGAATTCTGAGTTGTTAAATGAAAGAAATTTCATCTTATTGATATTTGTAAGTGATGAGATCACTCAGTAGTATCACTCATCTGTAATAAGTAAAAATATTCTGTTCAACACATCAGACTATTATTTTTATAGTAGTAGAAATCCATCTTATTTTACCAATTCACTTAAAATGATATGGTCGTAATCTGTATAAGTACTTCCCATATCTAAATACAGATTTTGACTAAAATATTCTTATTGTTCATATAATTTTACTGAATTACAATATTACTACTGCATTTGACAATTTGATACGCATATGCCGCATACATACAGAACCAGTCCATCCTGTTATGAGAAAGGAGAAAAAGCCCCACTTCTGTTTCATCCCAGTCAGCCTAAATAAGGGTGTCCAGGGTGTTCCCCACTTTGGGGACTTCGAGGCTTCAGGTAAATTCAGGTTTCAAAGCCTGAAGTCATCTTCCTCCAGGCCAACCTAATCTCTGTGTGATATTTTTGATCATTACACTCTGGTAATTAAGAAATCACAAATATCCCAAGTATGTTACGTACACAACAAGCCAAAGCATCATCAGAGCGAGTGTAATTTGAAAAGGCGGGATAGAAACAAACAGTCCTTCTGGCTTTAAGCCAGTAGGGCTGCTGCAAATCTCTAGTTTGAAGAGTCCTACAGACCGAGTCACTGATATCAAGACAGTGCCTCTTCAAACCAGCACTAAAAATGAAAAACATGTCTGATCTGTTTGTCATTGGTAAGTGTTGTTCTTCTCACGTATTAATATATGTGTGTGTGTGTGTGTGTGTGCATGTGAGTTTATCCCCAACTTTGTTTTCTTGCTTCCCGTACAGCACTTTCACACGTGACAAACCAGGGTTATTCACAAATGCTGGGAAAAGGAAACAAAAATGACAATTAGATGGCACAGTTGTAGCATGACATATTAAATTCTCTTTTGACTTACAGCTTTCAATTTTACACTTGAAAAAAAGCACAAATGTATATTCTCATATCAAAGATGCAAAGATTATGACTACCAACTATATTCCAGGCATGAGGTTTCTTGCAGCAGCAAGTGATACTTTAACAGTCTATAAAACTTTTACAAGATTTAGTTTGGGCAAACTTACGGTTGTCAAAAGCTACTCTTTTTTGCCAAACTCATCCTTTTAGTCAACCAAAAAATAACTGTGTTTTCTCAGTCACTTTGAAGCTTTTAAAATCTAATACTTAAACTTGTGGTACAGAAACCTCTCAAGAAGTAATACTGAAGGAGACATACTGCTTTCCCAAGGAAGAAAATATACACTTACAATGAAAGGTTTAGACTACATTTACCTTTATAGTGTCACAGATAAATGAGAAATGACATTTTAGGCTATTCCAAAACGTTCACGATTTAATGCAGCAGAAGGCTACTACTGATTATGGAGGTTGTCCTAGGTATCAAGTGTACAATCTGTAACAGCTATGCCATTATAACAGTAAATATATCTGCATTTGCACTTAAAGCTTGGAATAACTTCTCTAACAGTTAATTATGAAAGTATCTTTACGGCCTACTAACCTTTGCTATATCTGATAGTGCAGATTTAAAAGAAGAATATTATCCAATCTCAAACTATCAAGGCTACATCGGAGACTTCTTTTTACAGCCTTTAGGTAGACAATAAGAGGAGATTTATATGTTTTTGCTATTGATTTTACACACCACATATAATCAGTTGAGGAGATACTACCCATGGGAGATGTAGAGAGTTAGAAGTCTCAGAATGGTCGCAGCAATGATCTGGTTTTTATTTATTGCAATAGTACTGATTCTTTATGTGTCTGATGCAGTGCCACCATTTCAGTTGCAGAACAGCTTTAATTGTGATCTGTCAGTTTTAATCTTGCACCCAAAAAGTTCAAAAACGTGTTAGAAACATCTGTGCTTACAGCTGATAATTAGCATTGCATCACCTATCTGTAACCTCAAACGTCATAACCATTTAGGGCCAAAAAGATAAGTGTCATCCACATATTGATTTTATTTTGACTTTTTTAAAGCAATTTGGGAAAGACTAAGAAAAAAACTATTAATTATTATCCCTAAGTATTTCCAAGTATTAACAAAACTGCTTAACTCTACTAAGGAGGATTGTATATATTTAAAAAGTTGTTAGCCATTGTAATGTATGGGAAAGAACATACTTCACAAAGTCAGCTCAGAAGCCCGTTACAAATTACTGCCTGCCAATTTCTCTGTAAACATTAAAACCAGTAAAAAGCCATTGTACAAACAGTAACAGAGGTAAGCAAGAAGAATCTCAAAAGAAAATTCACATAGTAGGAAAAATTTTGCCAAAGTGTTTGTTAGTTTATTTTTCAGTATTACCACTTTTAATAGTCATAAAATCAAATGCAGAAAAAGGATATATGAAAGTAAAATTATTATCTTTTCAGATCAATCTAATACATAAACTTAGTTATCCAATACAATAACATTTCTCAAAAATAACTGAATTTCATAAATTTGAGTCAGATTACCAGAGTGTTATTTTTATCTGGTCTTATTTTTTTACTGGAATTATTGTTAATCTTAGCAAGTTGTTGTTTGGGGTTTTTTTTTCATTTTTTTTGGTTCAGGATATTGTATTATTGAAGCAAGGAAGAGCTACATGATACAGAATCTTGCCAACTTCCGATTAACAATAAAAATGTTAAGAGTACCAGACTGTAATATAACGATAAGATTAAACTGTGAAACAGGTTTGATTATAAAAGACCTGGTCAGAAAAAATATATTCCTGATGTAAAATGTTATATATTATGGCTGAGAAGGAATAATAAACCAACTTATGCATATACTAAAAGTTAAATATTCAATTATATTTTAGAAGTCATTCTTATCAGTGAAACACACTTGCTCTACCAAAATAAAAGTTGCATAATTGGAAATAAAAAAGTTATAGCTGTGTCCTTCAACTTTTTCCAAGGTGCCTGTTCTCTGGAAGAACACTTGAGATTATCTTATTTCAGGGGGAAAAAAAAAAACCAACAACTTCCATTTTGTTCAGTCATTTTCCTCTTAACTGAGCTACACTGTTCCTGTAAACTTCTCCAGTGCACATCATATTTCAGGGTAAGTGTTCAAACTAGCAAACTATACACCTACACAAACATTTCCTTATTCATTTTGCAAATGGGAAAAATGCAGCACGCAGCTTTCCTGTACACACACTCACGCCATAGTTTTTGGTTTGATTATTCAGTAAGTTTTGAGTATGTGAACTGTACACTTCTGGTAAAAAGTGCTTTCAGGTATCGTGGTTGGTTTATTCAGGCTTTTATAGAGACATTGCTACTTCCTAATTCAGTTTCCAATACCAACACAACATATTAGCCTCTGCAGAATGATCAAATACAGTGGCTGTTTGAACTAGATAAAATCAAAACATTAAATTTGCTGAACGGTACAAATATTTGACTGGCAATTCATCTCCTCATCGCTGATTAAGAATAGGTTTTGTAAAAGCCTTCTCAAACCTAGAACAAACTCTAGGACTTAATCCCACTAATCCTCCAAAGCTGAAAAACCTAAAAAATACCAAGTTCGTCTTGCAGCATGTCCTGTTGGTCATGCAGGTCAGCAGATTCAGGCGCTAGAAAACAAAGTGGTAGGTTCATGGGTCAAGCTGAAAGCTGAAATGCATTTTTTGGGTCCCAGAATCTAACCAGGTAACATTATGGCTCATGCATCTGAATTTAGAAGCATGGATCTAACCGCTCTCCTTCCATCTTCAGGATTTAAACAGCGTAAAGTGTTCAAAAACTTGTAAAGGGAGCTGGCTTTTTGAGGGATTCGAAACTGCCAAGGATCACTGCGGTTCATGAGAGTGCGTGGGTAACTCCCACGCTGAAACCCCCTCCCTCATGTGACTGTTCACTTACCTGGTACTGCGTTAACAAATCCTTCCCACCGCTGCTGTTTAGTTTTCCTGTTACCCAGTTTTCTGCTCAAGGTAGAAGTTCTTATTCGTGAGGCACCCAAGAACGCTGCAGAAGACACAGTTTTAGTTCAGCATCACCAGGTTTTCTTATCTAGTTGAAAATGCACAGACTTCTCCAAAAAGTTCATTGAAGAAAATGTAAAGTTAGGAACCAGGAGCCAAAAGATCAGTGCGAAGCAATGGGGGAGGGGGAATAAAAAGCATAAAAATAAAGCAAGATTAAATTAGCTGCAACTAGCCAAAAAATGATTTGAACAAAGCAACAAGTTATGCTAAGTATGCTATGCATACTTGTTTTACCCCAGTAGGAAGGAGCTGAACGATGGACATACTCCTGCTCTTCTTTGGACCATGAGAACATGCCACTTGCTATTGTGGACTAATAGACCTCACTTCCATTAAAAGTAAGAAGATTACATTTTCTCCACCCTGTCATATCAATGTTAGGAGATACCATGACAAAAGCCACAAGGTTAATGGAAAATATCTAATTTTATGGTCTGCTACTTCCATCATTTTCAGGATTTCAGAAGAATGTTTTTGTTTCTACTCTAATTCTATTTATGATATGGTATTGGAAGTTTTCATTTAGATAATGTGCATACCCTCATACTTAAAATTAAAATACTCAAAGATTTTCTAGATCATCAGGGAAAACGATTGTTACATGCTGGTATGCTGTTGATCCTTTATAGATGTTTAAGCAGCACTGAGCATTTATTTTCCATTTTGTTTTCCACGTCTGATGAGGAATTCTTTAGTGGATTTCCCCATGAAGTGGAGTTCAGAACACTCTACTCTTCATCTTGTTCCAAATTTTCTCTTCTCGACATGCTATTTTACACACAATAATCTAGTTATCACTGCATCTGTCTTTCTCGGTGGACAATTTGCATTGTTTTAGTTCAACAATAGTTAGTGTCTATGCAATACTACGTTGGGTCTGTTACTTTTAATTATTAAGAAAGGAAGCAGAAAGAAAATACATTTTAATGTTATTTCTGAGGAGGCAGAACAGGATGTGTACACTATTTCTGTATGCTGACTGCCCTCGATCATACCGTCTCCTGCAATATTGTCCATTTTGCCCATATAGATAAAGGAACACCGACAGCTACTATTTGTTTAAAAAATATAAGACCACTAAAGGTTCATCAGACTTTGAATCTGGAAGAAAGCTCTTAATAAACACTTACCTGCATAACTTTATGATTAACTGAAAATATGCTAGTACAGCATCTTTACAGGTTATTGTTACATGGCTTGCTAAAGTCTAAACCTATTCCAAATGTCAATACAAATGCTAAGAACACCTTCAGGCTATGAAAAAATCCACTGAGTCTGGGCTCCTTTCATTACATTTCATTTCATTTCATTTCATCAGACTTCACTCAAAGCAACTGAAAATATAAATTTAACTTTCACATGTAAAAAGTATCTTTATGTTATCAACTGCCAGCTGAATTTTCTATTACTTTTCAATAAGTTCCTTCCTTTTAAAAATGCTGTAATCTATTCCAATTTGCAATAACATTATCGCATTTTAGCAAAACAAGTCAACTATACATCATCTTTCCAGCCAAAATGTTGTAATGCGCATTTGCTGTACCATAATCACGTATCTCCTTTCCTCCTAACTGAACCTCAATACTTTTGCTGCATCCATTTTGCAACTGTGTTAACGTGCTTCTTGACAGTATCTCACGGTAACAGTTTTGCTCCAGATCCTTGAAGAAGAGCCTTGTAAAACATAAAAGTTTTGATGCATACGAATGCTAATAGAGTTATTTCCACCATGTGTATATGCTGGAAATAAGACTCAATCATCTGGCCAGTGCATTTTAAATTTGGCAATCTTTCTGCTCAATTGAGATCAGCAGATTGTTGAACATTCATGGGTCAGGACTTTTTATTAGAAGACCCTGGTCTTATGTTCTCGCTTAAAACAATTCATCATTGCCCTTTCCATCTGAAGAACTTTTATGTTTTGAGAGTTAATTTACTGTATAAAGTTTGATTTGATAGGCCCTGAACCTTCCGCTCACAAGTTAGTTAACATTACATTTTTCCTACTCTTTCTTTTTAAGCTTCAAAATCATGGTTGATTTCCCTGTAATGAATAATTAATAAAGTAAACTATTCTGCTGGATGAATTAGAAAGGAAACAGAATAGCAAAATAGCCTTTTTGCTTTGTAGTTGGGGTAGAAAAGTGTGATCATGAAAGAAGAATATGAATATATGCATAAATGTTCAATTCTCTCACAGACCAGCAGTGGCTACCTGGAGACATCCAGCCAAATTTAGCCGCAAGGCAAAATGGCTCACATGTCATTCAATACCATAGAAGTTGCGTGCATTGAAGCCATTTATTCTATCACGTTCATATTAGCTATATGTAAACAAACAAAATGCCCAGGTACACATAAACGTTCAAAAACTGAATTAGAAGGGTTTACCTAAGGAAAACCCCAAACTAAAGACGCGACCTGCTGAAATGCATTATTCCTTCCCTAACTTTTAAAATCTTTCTTAGCTCTTCTGAGTTCTTGCAGAAGTCAAATTGTTATATTAAGCCATGACCACAAAAATTAGAAAGCAAAACAATGAATAAAAGCTAAAAGAGAACATTTGCACTGTATCTGAGGAGCTAAACATACAGCTTCTATACTGAATTATTTTACACCATCTGCTGACAACAGAAAATATTGTAGCTATGCTTCAGCAGATTCCACAGCAGATCAGTTGAAATCTCTGCTTTCTCTCAATATCCCTCCATTCTGTTTCTATACCCCAAAAGAAAAACATATTTTTGTATGCAAAAATGGTATACAAATTTTTATTTTGTATACAAATACTTCAGTTGAATTACAAAAGAAGCAACAATGGCAAATTTTACATCAGAAGATGGAAGACATATATTTCTTGATACATTAGGATCACCTTTATCTCCAGAACCCCAAGAATTCTTATAAAGGCAAATATGCAGCATACATCATGTTTCCCAGATTTAGCAAATTCCCTCTTTCTCTGCAAAATTCCCCAAGAAATTTCTTTACCCTTTTCGCTGGGCTACGAATCAGAATTTCTCAGGGGAATAAAAAAATGCATGCCTTGATTCTAAGCTAATAACAGCTCCTGAATGTATCTCTGCCATAATTTAAGAAGCCTAAGGGTGTAATTACACAAATGAATTATTGAAAGGTAGATTTACTGTATATTGGCCATTCTGTTAAAAGCCTACATATATATGCTCTTTCTCTGAGTAACTGAAGTTATTTTATCTTATATTCACAAAGATACATGCATATTTACACCACATTGTCAGAACCTGGATTTTCTTGGTTTTATGCCCGATTTGGATTTGTAAATTATTATGCAACAAATAATGGTGCCCTATTTGTGATATTATTAATATGTTCTTTCTTATATTAGAAAAGGAAAAGAAAAAAGTGCAGACTATTCATTTCAAAATCTGTGGGAGGAACTTCTCATTAGAAAAACCCAATCCCTTTAAAAAGCTCACTCTTCGCTAACAACACATTATCAAAAAATAAAAGCTAATATTTAAAATTTTCTTTTTATTCTTTGCCTGAGTTCTGAGCCTTGCAGGGCTTTTCATGATCATCTTTCATAATCAAGAAAGACAAGAGATTTTTACTATATGAATTCTGAAATAAGTATGTGCTCATATATATAACTTCAATTTAATTGCAACTGTAGTGAAACTTCTGATTAAAAGTCACATGCCATGCAGGGCAAAAACTGTAAATGTTTCACTGCATGCAAGGAACATCCTCGAGAAGAAATCTCAGTGACCTGAGAGTGTCTTTTTCACTGAATATGATCTTATTAGCCAGTGTTGCTTCGGGTTTTTCCACATTATGAAATATCTAACATGTTCTAAATAGAATTCTTTTTTCATTATTATTATTGCAAAGGCATAGTTGCTGCGATAGATAGCAACAGGAAAGTGTATTTGGAAAAATCAATAGTAAGAGCAAAGGTGTGAAACAGCTCGTCCTTTGTCACTGCGGTTTGGTTACTGAGATGAACAAAAACCTTCAAGAATAACGATATACCAAAAGCTGATCAGAAAATGAAAGACAAGTAATTTCAAGGAATATTTTCTTTACAAAGTTAAGAGTTTTCTGGGCAATAAACAAAAAACACGAACAATTCCCCTTGACTTTCACATAAAAGTTAAAATGTTATAATCTTCAATAAATAGTGCTACATCATGTAAGTTGCAATTATAATTCTGAGGACTTCCACCTCCTCCTATGTGCCAAAGTTCATTGTTAGATTATAACTGGTCTTCTCACGATTTCCCTTTGAAGATTATGACAGCTTCATGATGATGATGCACAACGGAGTTCAAGCCTCATGAAGAAGCCTATAGAGGGTAATGAGAACAGTCTTGCAAAACTATTCCATTTACTTCAACCTGAATGTCTGTCCTCATGTCCACTTCCCAAATATTTCTGGAGCTATCAGCAACTGAACCCCCCATATTCTCTGGAATACCTCAGGTGGGTGAGACAAATGTATTTAGCTTTGCATTGTAAGCAGATAGTTACATACTAACAGTATTTTTAGTCTATCTTTAAATAATAAAATTTAAAAAGTGGTATTCCCCCCAAGGTCACCTGTAATGCAAACTTGTATCAAAATAACAAAAAAAAATAATCTTCCAATGTTGGTATTACAGTAGGGTAAGCATTTACTATTTTCAATTCACAGTTAATACTTAATTTCAGTCTTCAAAAAACAAACTAAAAAATGTAAAACGTGTATTGCTTTGCTAAGATTTCTGCAATTTGAATCTGCTGCCTTTTTTACTTAAAATTATTCCTTACAAAAAGACATACACCATCCATTTGAATTCATTATAAGGAGAAGGCAGTATATTATAATTACTGTTGGGAATGTAAACTTTTCTTGACTTTGTGAACGCTCAGGTGACGTGTATTACCTTTCATGACACTGGATTTTATTAAAGCCCCCAAACACACACAAAGCCCGAAAGACTGCAAGTACAGAAGTGCTAGCTGCATATACTGTATGAAATGTGTTCGGGACACCTAAGTCTGGAAAGAAGTGGCTAAGTTACGATTTTGAGACCTCACTCTGCCTGTCTTATCCCCAAGACAGCTTATCCCCAAGAATGCTGTGCCAGCCCGAGCCTGAAACCAGCAGCTCATCAGCTGGCAACGCAATGAATGTCGTCTCATTAATCAAACGTAGTTTTTGACTTTGTCGACACCCAGCAAAACATGTGAGCCATGCAACACTGGCCTGAAACCAGTGTGCCGTGCACAGGTAAGCCAATGACTCTCCCCCAGACACCCCAAATTTTTTATATGAACTGTCATTGCAAAACCCCCCCGGGAGCGTAAGCAAAGCACTTCTATACACACCCAGGGACTATCACTGTCATGCCTCTGGCTGGTCAGATAAACCAATTTTACCTCTTACTGGCATTCTCTAGCCTCGCGGCCTCTTCTTGCTCTGAGCTAAGATGGCTGAATTGGCTTCTGCCCCTAAACGCTGCGAAATCCCCCAGCGATCACGAATCAGAGCTCTTAGCCATGGTAGTTCGTAGATCAATATATTAACACAGACTAAAATCAATGACGGTTTGCATTAATACGCTAGATTTTGAATTGCAGCACCTTAGGACCAGACCCACTGCTCTTCAGCCAGTTTGGGGACTTGTAAACGCCACTCAATGGATGTGATGGACAGCTGGAGGTGATAACCTCTTAAATTGTCCTAGCTTGGATCAGTACAGCCTGTCAAACAGAACTCATTAAAAACTCCTTTTCTCCTAATGCAAAAGAAGTATCCAGACCTTCCCTACTACCCAGTCTAGCTTTCTACCCTTCTGCTGCTAGAATAATCTTTTATTCATACTTTATGTCTGCAAACTCTTCCTTTCCCTCATCTGTTTTCTCCATATTTTCCTCGGTTAAACTCAGAATAAACAGCTAATATTTTCCCCTTGTCTGTTGTTCAAGGCTTGTCATTTTGTTTAGCTAATCGTCCTATCAGCACCTCTTGCCGCCTGTACTAAATTACGTCTCCTCTTGACTTACATAATCTGAACGACATATGAAAATATACGGCGAAAAACCTAGTTTTCAGCTCAACAACTTTAAATACAGGAAAGTTGTAATAGTACTATCAGTCATGAGTTTATTTTTGTTTCAGAAGCACATCCTGTAACTCAGAAAAGTAGACATGAGTTGACAAAAATGTGCTAAAGTATCTATTTTGCATGAGTGCCTGTTAAATTCTTCCCCCTACACAAATACTGCAAAATATCATTCATTTTATACATAGACTATCTACTAACTTAATACAAGGCAAAAGGACACATGAATAGCTAACTTACCTGTCATATGGCTGCACAACAGAAGGAGCTAATTACAGTGTCCTTTCCTTTGTTTACTGTAAAACATGAGGGTTTTTTTTTGTTGTTGTTGTTGTTTGTTTGTTCCTGTTTAAATACAGTTGTGGAGAACACAAAGCGTGTAAGGCAGGAAGCAGAGCTGAGTATGTCCAAAATTGTTCGTGCATTCAGGTTTAACTGGGTTGGGGCTACAAAAGAATTTTCTCCCAGGCTGAGCTGCAGGAATTTAAAAATATTTTTGCTTTCCCTCATAGCTTGAAGAGTTAGTTGCTCACTTCACAGGTTCTCCTGACAGTTTTGTCTGACAAATTCCTCCTTGCTGCTCCATCGACCTAGGACATCAGTGATCCCCTTCATCTTTTCCATTGCCACTCCATAGCTTTTGTAGGTTTTTTGCACTAAAGACTGAAGTTTCCTATAGAGTTTCTGCGTCTGTACTGCAGCGGGAGTAGGCAGGGGTAAGTAGGAAACTGCCGGCTCCTGCAGGCTTCAACTTGAAGTATCGGGAAGACAAGGATGGACACAAACTATCTTCCTGTTCAGAACGGCCTTTGGTTTCAGTCCTGTACAAAGAGATCGGGATAACAGCAAACTGCACAAGCTGTCTGTTCAGCTACTTTAAGTTGTCACAGGTACTCACACCATCTTCCAAATCGTATTTTGGCCAAGACTGACTACAGTGTTGTGTAAATCACCAAAGACACTCTACATATACAATTCATTCTGGAGAAAGAAAGTTGCATAAATGTGAAAACATCCATGCGAACACAACACAGCCTGGTTAATGGCAAGAAATCCAGACGTTTTACTCCCCTCTTACCTATAAATCATTTTCTACTTGAGAAATTAAACTGCAGCCGTGTTCTTGTGCTTACCTTTCCACACTGAAGGTCTTTGGTGGTCCATCTGACAATTTTTACAGCACCTCATCCTGTTTCATTAAGTCACTCTCAGAGTCTCTGCTGCCTGCTGGGCATTATCCCTTGTTTGTATGTCTGGTTTGCTTTTCACTGCAATAATCTACAACACTTTGGTAGTACCGGTAAGATAACCTGACGGGAAGAGAACCCCTCTTCCCCGCTGCCTGCTGCACTGCTGCTAAAACACAGACACTGCTCAGACAATCTTAGTTTATGGAAACAACAAAAAAAAGGTTTACAAATTTTGTAAGATAAGGCACAGAAAAGACCATAGCGACTACAGAACTGCCTGAGCTGGGCCAAAATACAAGTGTTGTAGAGCTACGATCGGGGTAAAGGAACTTGAAGGAGGACTGCAAGGAGGAGGACCATACTTTTAAGACAGAAAACACATGTCTAAGCAGAATCCAGCTCCCAAAACATAAAGAGCCGGACAGGATGCCAGAATACAACTTATTTTCATGTCAACATGGGCAACAGTCATAAAAATATCAATAGTGGGACTAATGATTCTTTTTGAAGAATGGCCCTGGCATCAGAAACTCTTTCGTTTGCTGGAAATCTGTTCAGACAGTACATAAATCATTCAGACTCCTTTAACCCTCTTCCATCTCCACTGACTGCTAGAGAGCAGGAAGTTTCCCAGCCCCACAAGGGCAGGGAATGCTAAATAACTGCTACCTTGCTCTCTTGGCGCAACTCAAACCACACACGTGCAGTGGCAGACCAGCTCTGCCTGTTTTCATAGGGGGTGGGTATGAACTAGACTCCATTCTGACTTCAATTTCCACATGCTGCTTGTTAGTCTCTTACCAGTTGCTCAAAAACCAGTGCTTTGAATAAAGCTGCCTTCTTCCCTTCTACCATTTCCCTGGTTAAAATGAAGCCTCCTGGGCCACCCAACCTTTGCCACCATCGTCACCCACACAGTTTGCATGACCAATGTAGGAATCTTGCCACAGTGACTGTTCATAGGGGAAAATCAGGTCACTTTTCCTGCCTTCAGTGTTGCCTCTGTTATCTGCCTTGCCACATCCCCTGCTCCTTACAAACACCAGGCACACACACATAAAAAAAGACAGAAGACATTATCCAGAACGTGGGGTTTGAGCACTCGGTAGCGTGATAAAAAAGGACAAGCAAAACTAGGATAAGGTTGGGAGTTAAAGAAAAAAAACAGTGAACACTTATGGCGTGTACCATGACATTGTTAAAATGCCTTCAATTTTATAAAGGTAAAACTGAAATTCTTTCGTAAAAGAAATCCTACATTTTGTTTGTTTGTTTGTTTAGGACCAATACATATATTTAAAAAGCTTTTGTAATGTAAGCATAACTTTTAAAGTTTATTTTTCCTTTTCTCCAGTAAAGCTTTTATCAACATTGTTTCTCATTTAGACCAAGCCAAACAATAGTAATTTCCAAAGCATAAACAGGCAGCAAGCTGCAAATGCAAATTGCCAGGAAACCATCACCTTTTTTCCCTTAAAAGCCTGAAATGTTCTGCACAACACACAACACAACGTCTCAACACATAGCTGGCAACATGAAGTGGAATTTCAGAGACAGAAAGCGTACTAGCCATAATATCTCATAAAAGGACGAGTATTTTGCTGTTTCCTGACTAGACGGGTATGGTCTTCTAGACAAGTAAGAAAAAAAACAGTGTTATTTTACTGAACATCATGAATATGTACCCTTAGAAGACTCTCCTTGCCTTTCTCCTATAGGTGTATGGGATTTGCTCCCATGGATTAATGCAAGGCTGCCTGAAGAACATTAGATGTAATCACCAACCTGACCTCATCAGGAACTGTATTCCCTTTCTCCCTCAACCTGTGCCCTTCTAATGTCATTAATTAGATATCTGGCCTCATGCAGCCTCCTTAATGATAAATGTAATGCAGTGCAGCAGCAAAACAGCATAAAGACCGCATCTATCAGCTCTGTGGGCAAATAGGATGAAAAGTGAAAAAAGGATTTTCTGTCTTCAGGGAAGATGCTCTAAAACCAGCAATACAAAACCTGTGTCATGGAAACAAACAAAAACACACTCCAAAAACCACCACAACAAACTCCCTTCATGCCCTCACAGAAAAAAAAAAAAAAAGGAAACCCCCCTCTTATTTCCTACCATTGACATCAAACAACACAGCAGGACTAGAGCAGGTGGGTTTTTGTAACACCCTCCCCAGAATACGAATCCTCTCCAGTGTACGTGTTAACTCTGATCAGAGGGTAAAGCCAGGCTTCTGCCAATGCACCCGACAGAGAAGTCTTCCCCAGGACGTCTCTGGCATGAAAAAGGAAAGTAACCTCACAACCACACCCGAGGAGGGTTTTACAACCCGTGGAGCAAGTGCTGAAGGAAAAGGGAGAGTTTCTTTTTCAAGGAAAAGGAAAGGAAATACAAGGAAAAGGCAGGCACGCACATACACAGGCACAGGCACAGAGGATGGGAAGAAAGTCATGTCATTGCCCCAACAAAGGAACAGATTTGGTGCAGGGGATGGTGTGAATGGGGCTTACAGCAGCTGAGGAAGAGACAGGGAATCCTACAATGCAACAACTTGCAGACATTACTTAGCCTATGGCAAAGACACAGCTTGCTTTATACATCCAGTTAGCGGTTTTTATGGTCTATCCAGGTGCTAGGTTATACTTAAACCCCATCCCCGGGGGGCAGCTGGTAGTGAGACTTTCTAGGCACAGTAATATCCTCTTCAGTCAGTTCCTCAGTCCCAAATGTCAGCATGGTGCATGGTGCTGCAACCTAGATGGACCCAGTAAGAGCAGCTGTCCTGTTCAATGCCCTCATATGCATGATTCCATGCCACCCTCATTCTTACATCTCATTGAATTTATTTTATATTTTATTTTCATTTTTTTTACTTTTCCCACTGATTCCACTTTATAAGCACAAAGTCCTAATAGCTTCCTAATACGGAAGCACTATATTTTCAAGTCAGCCACATAGATCAACGTAATAAACACGGAGCCTCAGATTTTATTATTCAGACACCGAAGTGCATTTGGTCTTGAGCACGGGATGCCAATGACTTAATTCCAGAGAACTAAAAGCTAAACGTACATGCACGGAAAGATGTGTGCACAAACAGAAAACAGACATGAGCAGATCTTGTTTAAGACCGGTGCGTCTTCCTACAACTTCAAATGTTCTCATGGGACATCAGCTCTTAGTCTAACGTTAAAATGTTGGAGGATAAAGAAGATTTTCTTTAAAAAGGTCTTGCACTCTCTCTTGTCAGCAGAGGCACAGTGTGCTCCATTCCACGTAAATTTGAATCTGTTTTAGGACATCTGAGATTTCTTTTTTTATTCATTAAATACTGAGGTTCGGTCAATTTTCCATTTCTAAAGGTACTTCTCCTAAGAAAAATGACAGTGTTCACAAATTGAACAGATACGTAACTCTTCAAACTTTTAGCACATGTACATAATTTTGAATTCTCTCATTCCATCCACTGATTTCAACAGGAATGTTCCTAACACATTAACTTAAGCATGAGCAGTCATTGTAGCACGGGGCCCCGAACAATAGTCTATATTAGCAATGCTGGGCATTGCAATAATCAAATTTTCAAATGTAAATACCCCACAGAAAAAGCAATATTATCTCCACTAAGTCACAGCAAAAAAAGTAAGTCTGACTCATTTTAGCCCTATTTTTAAAGCACTCTTTTAAGTATCTCCCTCAGGCAATGAAAGAATTTGCAAAGAGTTTTGGTGAAACATTAAAATAAATCTCACTTTTAATATTTTGAAATCTTACTCATTTAACCTTTTTTCAACTTCACAGCATTTTTAACACACAAAAAGAAGCAGATCAAATGAAAATACTTGCTGCTTTCTCCCTACCTTGATAAATGTTAAATATAATACACCAAATAGGGCATGATAATGGCTTCAAGGTAAAGAATAGGAGAATGGTGCCAGTTGTGCAGCTGCCTTAAAATGCCCACAGTATTGTGTGAACTAAAGAATGACTTTTGCTACTATTCTACCGTAAATGTTATAGCTGCAATTCAGTCCTATACTGACGCAAGGCACTGCTTGGTTTTATGTTTCTAACACAGAATTATAACTTTTCCAGGTAATTGCAGTACAGTCATATTTGTCTTAGGTTCACAGATAAGGCATTTATGTATATTAAAAAAGAGTTATTTCACCTATTATGGCAAACTGATGAACGAAATCCTCACGCTAATTTCAACATTGGAAAAGTTTAAATAAAGGCTATTAATCCTTTACATCAAGTCTAGAGTCGTCTATAAATGCCTATTCGTATTTTAAGGGTACATTTTTTACAGGTGGAGACAAGATTTTTCTATCTCATTTTGGAACTTATGGAACATAATTATTCTGGGCCTTGGGTCACTCTTAGTTTCCTGCTCATGAATCTCTGCAAAACTGAAATATGATTTTGAGGATTGCCGAACAATATCAGAATGTAGTATTTAATTTTTTTCCTTTTGAGTTGTTTAAACACGAAAAACAAATTTTCAAAATATTTTCATGTAAGAGGAAGGGCCCTTTTTGGTCGAGAATGTCTTTTTTCTATAATACTAAATAAAAATTCAAGAGATAATGTTATTCCTGTGAAAATCATAAATCCAGCACAAGTAATCCTTTTGGAACTCTACTATAAGAGTCGGTACTCAGAAAAACAAAGAGATAAAAAAAAATTTGGCACATTCTGGAAAGTACATACATAGTATGCAGCTATCAAATTGCAATGGCTCCAGAGTTGCTCCAACATGTTTAAAGTTGACAGGGGCATTGTTCTTTCTCATGAAGACTAATTTTTTCTATCCTGTAGATTTTTATTAACATAAATACAAATATTAGTCATCCAACAATAACATAATGACTTTTTCTGTGGCAGCCCTAATTGTTGCTAAAGTGTCTCTAATCCTTTTACAGAATCCAAATATAAACAAGTTTTAACTCACACATCAGTTTTTCTCAGAAGCTGAAGACAATATAAAGGAATTAAGATGATGTAGAAATTATAATGTCAAAAAAATATTTCTATAGGCAATTCAAGGAAGCCAGAACTCGATTATAAGATACAGCAATCTGAAAACCAAAATAGGTATACACATTTTTGAATATGTGTGCGGTCATAGTATTAGTATATGAAACAAAAGTTTCTAAATTCTAAGTTTCATTTATCTGGAATACAATTTTCATAACAGAGGGATGAAATATTGTCAGTTATATGAAGGAAACTATCTCGAATCTCCAGACCCTTGTGCGAGATATATTAGCCCTTTCAAGATGTCTTTTCTGCTTGTTTGTTTCTTTCTTTCTGTTAGGCAGAGATGGAAGAAATCCAACAAATACAATGGTAGAGAAACCCCAGAAATTGCTTCTTCCTGCTATTGAGCAAGAAGTTTTATTCGGTCATGGAAACTGGCTTCTCTTTCTTCTGGTCTTACCTCATTTTTTATGATGCTTATCCATCTAGATCTTGCTTTTTTATTCCTTTGAAAAACATTATATATTTGCAATGACCAAAAATTTTCCACCCAAGTTAAAACATATGTATGCTTTTTCTCCTCTCTTTTTCCTCCTTATAATGTGGACAACTGAAAGCAGTTGAGCTAAGACAAATCTTTTACTTAATCAAAAACTCACAGCCTCTGGTATTCTTTCATTATCGGGATTCATCGGCTCTAATCATCTTTAGTTCTCAAACCCAGAGGGTACAGGATAACAAGAGTTAAGTGAGTTGCTTAGGGAAAAATCCTTCTAGGAGTAAGTCTGGTTGTCAATATTGAAAAGATAATCTAATAATCTATTATCCCACTGAGATTCATATTTTAATTTAACTTGGCTAATTAGACCTACAACTCTAAGGATCTGCAAATACCCTTTAATGCTATTGATGGTAGAAATGTGACCGAAAGGAAAGCTGTGAAATTAGTTTGATGGAGATTTAGATCATCTCTTTGTCTTCTAAATATTTAATGCCAGAAAGCAAGTCCTTTGAGGAAGCGTCATCTTCTAGCTCTCCCAAAAGAAGGTCAAAATAGGTCTCTCATTAGGTCTCTTAGAAAAGAGTCTGGTACAACTGTAAAGCTTAATGTATAAATTTGTTCAGAGAGCAGGAAGCTGACATAAGAAATTAATTGATGGAATATTAAAAACAATTAAAAGCTGGTAGTATTTTTATAGTGGCTTTTTAAGTTAAATACACATTCCAGGCAAAGCAGAATGACAGTTTCCACTCACCAGCTTTTGATAACAGGAGTTGTGAAATTACTTAGCCATCTTTCTTTCAAACCTGTTCAATAAAAAAACACATTCTATTAATTTCTCTCATTTCAACCCTCAAATAGAATAGAATAGAATAGAATAGAATAGAATAGAATAGAATAGAATAGAATAGAATAGAATAGAATAGAATAGAATAAAATAGATTTTAAGTTGGAAGGGACCCACAACGATCATTTAGTCCAACTGCCTGACCAATACAGGGCTGACCAAAAGTGAAAGCATGTTGTTAAGGGCATTGTCCAAATGCCTCTTAAACACTGGCAGCCTTGGGGCATCGACCACCTCTCTAGGAAGCCGGTTCCAGTGTTTGACCACCCTCTTGGTAAAGAAATTCTTCCTAATGTCCAGTCTAAACCTGCCCTGGTGCAGCTCTGAACCATCCCCATGTGTCCTGTCACTGTATAACAGGAAGAAGACATCAACAACTCCCTCTTCACTTCCCCTCCTCAGAAAGGTGAGGTCGCCCCTCAGCCTCCTTCTCTCCAAACTAGACAAACTCAAAGTCCTTAGCTGCTCGTCACAGGACATTCCTTCCAGCCCTTCCACCAGCAATAAATTTTGAGGACCTGTTACCACTGACTGGTGGCATCAAAAGGTCCATCGGGAGACCAGCACTGTAAGAGGTGGGAGAGCAATACGCAAGCTGAGAGCATCTGCTCTGACGAAGTATTTATAGCTCACAAAAAAAAAAAAAAAAAAAAGGAAAAAAAAAAAAAGAAAANNNAAAAGGAAAGAAAGAAGAAGAAAAAAGAGGGAAAAAAAAAGGAAAAAAGGAAAAAAGGTCTGTTCCTTTCTCCTTGGTTTCCCTCACCTGCAGCCACGGGAGGCTCACTACCATCAGTCGCTAAACTGAATGGCTGACTGCAATGCTCTCTGCAACCTGTAATACCACTGTTATTTTACCTGCGTTTACTCCCTTGGATGCAAACTTGCCCAAAGCTAACCTGGTGAATCAAGGAGACAGTTTCAGAATAATTGCCTGCTTTCTTATGTTGTTTTAAATTTTAATAACCACCTAGGACTAGTTGCCAGAACAGATCGGTGCAGAGTTAAGTGTGGGGTTTGCAGCATGTGTGGGCGGTAGTTAAAGGAACAGGGAAATAAAATTTCACAAATGACCTTTTGCTAATATTTCTTTCAGAAGCAACAGAAAACAATCTTCTATAAATGGCAGAGAGGACTATGCCAAGTGTGAATGCTACAGTTACTCAGCAATAGATGAAACAGAGATGTCAATCTGATTTTCAAGTCAGAATCTCAAGCTATGCTTGAAAAACAAGTAGAGGTCAATATTTCTCATAAAGCATAATGGCAACATTATTTATTATGTAAAACTCTGAACTTCAGGAATATACATATATCCACATATATATCCTAACTTATTACTAAATGGTTTTTTTTTTTGGTAAATACATGACATACTGAAATTTCATTCTCTGTCATTTAGAAAGATTAATATGATTATTAATCCTCTAATTCATTACCACATATGATTCACATATATTTAACTACATTCAGATACAAAATCACCTTGATTATTTCCTCTTCTATGTGACTTTTCTGAAACTGCTCTTGTTTGCTTTCAGTAACCAGCATCAGTAAAAGGAACTAATATTTACAGGATACATACTGAACTTGAACAGTGAACTCATCAGGTGCATCTTTTATTCAGTGCCAGTGAACGGTAGTGCACGTGGGTCCTCTTTACAGAAACGTTATCTGTGTCCCAAGTTAGGTAAGTTAGGTGTGAAATCCAGAAAGTTTAAATGTCTTCTGACTACACTTGTTCAGTGAAAGCCAGAGACTAGAAATCTGCTCATTCCCTCATCTTGCACAGCTGGTGTATTTATTTCCCAATTGTGAAATCACTTAAAAACCATACTAACGGAAGACTCCCAGGGCCACAATATCTTTTAAGGTTATGTGGAAGTTTTTTTAAAGTCTCAAAGCTAAACCTATGCTTAGGCATCCATCTCAGTAGCCATACATTACATAGTGAAGAGTTAAACAAGTGGTTACATGCTATGATGAACTAGTGTTCAGCAACATTTGGTTCAAAATCAATACAAATGATTTCTCAGATTAGTTGACATATAAGACACGTCATGGAAATAATGATCACAGTGTCAGTTGCAGGTTGCAAGAAAGGCCTGGTATATCATATTGACTAGACTGCCTACAAACAAATGTAACTTTCTTCTCCAAACCCACTGGTATTACCCTCAGCCCTTTACTGACAATCATCTTTAGGCAGGCGGCAGTGCTAAGGAAACTTAAGAATAAATACAGGAGGTAGATGTGCAAGCAAAGCAGGCCGATAAATCCAAATAGGCTGCTGCTGCACCATGGAGACTACCAGCTTTGGACTGAAAGTCCAGTTCAAAATCTACGGGTTTTATAACCTTGGACATGATTCTATATTCTTAACACTACATTGAACAGAGTCCTTTTGAATGCATTTGTGGCCAATGTTTCCAGTTCAAAGGCTGACTTGTTCTCTTCCAGGTCAGTAGGACCTGCAGTGCTCACCTCCTCCTGAGCTTTCTTCCCTTCCCGGAGGTAGATTCAATTTAATGCCTCGTGCAAAACAAGGTTGACGAGTCATCCTGCTGCCTTTCTGCTGTGATATATAGAAATCCTACAAGTGAGGATGTCATACTCAATTTGAAGCCTTTTAAAGTCTGCAGGTTGGAAGGAATGAAATACATTTTTCAGATGCAACAAAGGAAAACAGAAGTGAATTATGGCAAAAATAAAATAGAGTATGATGAGTATGAACAAATGGTCCCAAGCAATCATTAATATGCTGCTTGGAAACCGTAAGTAAATGAGTTGTCTAATGCTTAGTGATTGAAGCAGGAAAATATTGGTCTAAAAGCAATGCAAAGTTTTAGGTGTAATGAAAATGTGAAAAAATCACCAGTTTTCAATTAAGAACACTCTTACTATGATTCATTATGACTGCATTTCAAGTCTTTTGGAATTGCTTTTGAATTCCTAATTTTATTAGGTTTCCGTTTAACATAGGGATACTCTAAAAGTCTATTTGCTCTCTTTATTTCTCGGTGTAGGTGTGAGTGACTGCACTTTGACTTACGTGCATAACTTATTTATTATAACCCTGATTAAATATTTAATGCTATGGATAGGTTATGGAAATTGTTATGAATTGCTGACAGAGGTGGGTGTTAACAGTCACTTGTCATTTAGGACAGATATAAAGAACCATTAAGCTCCTTTATGCAATTAGGCAGCTGAAGCAATAACTAGGAGACAGCTCTGACACAAGATACTGTCCTTCTTCCCGTCCCCCTAACACCGTGATTTTGGGAGCTAGTTAGGCCCAAGGATAAGTTCAACTACAGTTTGGGGAGAAGCAGTAAATTATTTTAGAGGACAAAGTAGAAATATGAAACATAGTAAGCAAGCACGGAACTGTCTCAACAGGTATAGCAGCATGTCTCCAAAAAAGCGTTAAAGGAAAGTTCTCACTTCTTGGCTGAGTGATGGTCATTGGAGACCACAAACAAGGAATATTCTCTTTTCTGTATATTCTCTAAGTCAGGAACTGCGAAGTTTCTTACACAGAAACTGCAAGAATTTCATCAGTGATACCTGATCCTTAATTTTTTTGCTGTTAACACCAATACACAAAACCCAAACACTGGAAAACACTTCAAGTAGTAAAAACAACTGAGTTACACTATTTCTTTATTTCATTAGCCATTGTCCTCTTTGGGGGAGAGTCACCCTTTCTCCACTGACAAAACTATTGAAAAATTGGTTCTGTAAAATGCTACATACAGTTAAAAAATTAGGCATAGTGCTGTTACTTACCATGTGTCTGAAAGGAATAATGTCTCACAGACATGGAGTGAAACAGATGGTACGACAAAGGAAATTGGGAGTCATTAAATTGCAGAGAGGGAAAAAGATGTTGTGGAAGAAAATTAAAAAGCTAAAAGGCACAT
>VZSZ01007313.1:954421-966186 GCA_013398815.1 Ibidorhyncha struthersii | reverse complement strand
AAAAAAAAAAACTGGGGAAAATACTTTTGTATATCCCTGTGAACTACTAAAGGCAGAAAGAGTGAAAAATGTTTTCGGATTTCTTTTTTATTTTGTTTGGGGATTTTTTTGCTTTGTTTTCTGAAGGACAGTTTTGCTAAGAGTTTTATGAGCATCAGTATCAGTTCAGAAAAAAGTATCTTAAAACCTCTTCCTGTGAGCCATTTTCTTGTTTCATTATTTTATTCTCAAAGAAGGAGTTGCTTATTTTATCCTCCTTTGAAGAGGAAAAAGACTATCAGCTACCAGATTTAAAAAATAAAAAAGAAAGTCTTTGAACTAAAATTAACTATGGTATTTAAAGCTATTATTATTAAGTTGCAATCTTCTGTACCATCAAAGAAATGATTCAGTATAAACCCAGTGTCACTTACTAGTTCTTAAGATTAGCTGTAAATGTAAAGCTGGCATAAATCAGTATACGTTACCAGCTGCTGTAAAGCTGTGTTGATACATGCTTGTCCTTCTCTCACCACCAATTGTTAAAAACTAGAAGTTATTTACCAAGCTGGGTGGGTACAGTGTATGGATAGCAACCTCTATTCCATTGCTTTTGCTCTAGGACACTCAGACACTTGACACACAAACAAATCAAGTCTACTGGCACCACTCACCCAGGGAACAAGGCAATCACCCAAACCAGTCAACATGTCAGGTCCTGGATGGCAATCTGGCCCCTGCACATAGCAGCTCCTCCTCCTCCACTCTTCCTGGGGAGGGCTACAGCTCATTAAAACTTAATTACCCTATTGCTCCTTTGTTTTTCTAGCTCCTACCAAATTATCGAGTAACTTAGAGCTGAGCAGATGTGATCAAGGCCTCAGTTATCTGAGAGGTGCTTTTGGCTACGCTTCACCATACACAATCTCACTGTCCAAAGAACAATGAAGCTGGTGAGGGGTCTAGAGCACAAGTCCTATGAGGAGTGGCTGAGGGAACTGGGGTTGTTTAGCCTGGAGGAAAGGAGGCTGAGGGGAGACCTTACCAGTCCCTACAACTACCTGAAAGGCGCTTGTAGCGAGGTGGGGGTCGGTCTCTTCTCCCAAGTAACAAGCAATGGGACAAGAGGAAACAGCTTCAAGTGGAGCCAGGGGAGGTTTAGATTGGATATCAGGAAAATTTCTTCACCAAAGGGGTTGTCAAGCATCGGAAGAAGCTGCCCAGGGAAGTGGTTGAGTCACCATCCCTGAAGGTATTTAAAAGACATGTAGATGTGGCGCTTAGGGACATGATTTAGTGGTGGACTTGGCAGTGTTAGGTTAACAGTTGGACTCGATGATCTTAGAGGTCTTTTCCAACCTAAAAGATTCTATGATGCTTAGTAATTGACAGGCTCAATAGATAACACGTCAGGCTCACTTCTGTCTACACAATATACTCATACTGAGGTAGTTAGGTCCAAACTTGGATAGTCCTAGAATTTAGGATTGTATTTCAAGTCAAGCTTTAGGAAAGACTCTTCAGAAATAAAATTTCCAAACAACTAGCAATAGATATCAAACAGCAAATCCCTCCTCCTTTATGTGGTGGAACAGAGGGTTTGTACAAGGGGTTCTAGAAATTCCATTTTCAAAAGAGGGCTGTATTCTGTAAGTATTAAATTGGAACCTTAGAAATTAAAAAAATCCTCAGCAACATATTCCTTCTGAAAGGAAAGCAAGTAACAAATTTAAGAAAAAAAATACTCCATGGCTTTTTTGTTACTACTTGTAATTTTCTGAAACGTAAAAAATGTTTCACAAAAACATTTCAGTTTCAGTGATGTTTTAACAGATCCCTTCTCTCTTCCACATGTATCACATTGATTTCCCCCAGTCCTAATCTCCCCCTAATTTCATAAGAAGCTTCTTCATTCCAGAGGCTTGTGTACGGAACAAATTTTCTGTGATTTTTCAGTTCTCATGTACTTTTCCTGCCAGATGGGCAACTAAGCTCTATGATTTCCTGAACTTCTGTATTCTCTCTTGAAGCACCAAACAGGATGGCCAGCATGGTATCAGGAAATTTGAGCGTCCTGACCATTTGTGGATTAATCTTGACATAACTCTTTCCATTTCAGGCTCCCATTGCTGAGCATTAGCAGTGAATGTCATCAACACTTGACAATTTGATCATAACTGTAAAGCAAATGGTAGTTGTCAGACTTCTTTCAACTGAAGTCTCTGAAATACATTCTTACAGGTGATACATATGACAATCCTATTTTTCCGAGAAGACATAGGTCAGAAATTTTTCAAGCCATCCCAACAAAGTGAAATTTCTGCCACAAATTTTAAGTAGGGTATAGCATAAAAAATTCTTATGTTTAATTCACTTTTCCATATAAATAATACCAAATTACGTTAGCTTTACCTTGACTTGTCTATTACTCTGCAGATAGGACTCCACTGAAAGCCTGTTCTTGAAGGAAAAGCAATCAAGCTTAAAGATAGTAATTCTAATAAATTCAGAGTTCTCATAAAATTGGCTTCCCAAATAACGGCAACAATACTTCGTGTTACCTTTGCTCATATGGATCACTGAAAAACTCTATAGACATACAGGGGTTTAGTAATTTCATTTTATATGTAGAGTTTGAACAACATGATTATAATTCTTGGACTTCAGTTGGGAAGAAGTGGTTTCAAACTATATGGGAACCTTGTAGTTCAGAACTCATATACGACAACCCCTCCTTCCTGCCCCGCAACAAAGTGAGAAAAGTATTGAAAGGGGGCAGTTTCTGCACCAGGCAGGAAGATGTCACATTCTGGAGGGTGAGGAAGTTACGCATGCAATCAATAATCTTACCACGGTATCATACTGAAATGTTTATGCTGTTAATGGGAATAACAGTCCAGAGAAGCTGATAGATAACTGCCCCCCTCTGAAAAAACATCTTATTGACAAGAATAGAAAAGTTTATGCAAATGATTAAATACAGAAATAAATAGATTTAGTACCAACAAAGCTAAAGCTAAGACAGCAGTGTTGAATGAATATCCAGAAATGCTGAGCAATGAATTCAAGGTTGGAATATATTACCTGGCAAGAAGTAAAAAAGGATCTGCAATTTGCATGTGTTCACCCACAACTCTGAAATTACTGAGAAAAGTAAATCTTGGGCACTGGAGGACACATTTTCTTTGATAATTTTAGCACATCCTGTCAAAGCCCAAGGCCTACTGCCAAATCTGCTATCCAGCCATGCCATAAAGCTCTGCATCCCAATCACATTTCCCAACTTCAGGCATGCTTAGAAAGTGCAAATTCTCTTTTATAATGTGTCCAGAAAGAGTGACAGGAGGAAGACTGTAGCTGCATGAGCCTTTGCATTGCTCCGTGTGCTCTGTGAAGAGGGCCCCAATCCACTGCTGTCCTGTGCGTGATTATCCTCTAGTTGTCTGGTTGGATGCCAGGCACAAGCGCACAAAATTCGGAAATTAACCTGAAGCAAACAATCACCAAAGTGATCCAGTATCCTTCACAGCCCCATGAAAGCCCATATGGTGTGGATAAAACTTGACAGAGCTCATCCTTTAAACACTGATCAAACACATTACTGCGGCCTCTTTTACTTTGTGTACTGCCTCTTCCAACCTATCAATGAATTTGTTCCTGGGTCAGTCTGTAGTTCATAACAGGGTAACTTAATATGGAGATGAATATCTGAAATATGTAGAGATGCTTACATTATGAAAAAAGCAAATGAATAACCATCATTTCTGTGTTTTAGAAGTTTTCAATCATTTAAGGTTCTAACTATCTCTCAGTGATACATTGTTACATAGAGTGATGTTATTACTTATCCACAGGGTGCTCTATGGCCCCATATGGTAACAGTAAAAAGACTGCAGGATCACAATTCTATACCAGAATGATTCTTCATGGATGTGAAATTATTACCTGATGGTCACAAGATCCACATGGGAAGTGCTTGCGTGTGCAGTCATCTTCAACACAGCCTCTGATCCAATACTTCTCACAGTCTGAAAACTATCAAGTAGCAGAAGAAACATTCTTGAAATCAACTCACGCAAGTTAAAAAAAAACATTCAGAAAAAACGAATTATCGAATAATGATAATAATTTAGTGGGAAACTACAGTCTGCTCTATAAGAAGAGAAAGCAGCTAAATGCATTGAATAAATCATTCTATGAAAATTATTCTCTCAAGTCTAGCACAAACAGTAAATCTTACAAGTCCGCAAAATTGAAAGGGTATTTTGTGCTTCTTCCACAGCAACTCCTTGCATATATAAAACTTGCTTGTCTGTCAAATTCTTTCTGCAAAAATGACAGTCTAAAGGGCTTGTCATGTACAGCATCTGCTTTCAGATAATCCAACTGCACCACTCCAATCTTCTTTCCCACAGATTTAAATGAGGCAGGAATCAAGCGCAGAGTCATCACTGTGCTTATGACGGTGCTTTGCTGTGTCAGGAAGCATAAAGTGTCTGCAGGTATACTCTTCAATTATGAATTGATGTGCCATAAGTAAAGTCACACCAATTGGCATTAGCAAACACACAGAGCTGCAAATTATTGTAATAGTTAGGCTGTGTTACAATAGCAAGTGCTCATGCACCATCCAGAAGTCTGTTTTGCTGTCATTGGCAAAATAAATACAATTATTTTGGCAAAACCAGGTAAGTAATTTTGTCTAACCAGAGCAAGTAAGGGGAGGTAGAGAATGGAAATCACTGACACATATACATTTTCTTCTAATATTTTAACAAACAGCCGTATTCAATCACATGGAACACATTATCTCAAAAAAGCAGACAATAGCTTTCCTTAGATTGCTTGCCTCTGCCTAGAAGTGGTGTGAAAGTTATAAAAGTAATTTGTATCAACTCATTACTATGTCACCTCATTTCAAGCCCATGTTAGACAAGTAGCAATAATCTCTGGGTTAGAGGATTCCACGTTATAACCACTAGTACGAACTCTAACGGCACCCAGCTGTTGAAGATTACCCTAGACAGTTATTGAGATTTAGGAGGGGCAGCTTTCTACTGATTTAGGACAGATTCTGTAGACAATTTTATCATTTACTCTAGAAGTGAGGTAGAAAGCTAATTTCATGAAGAGCACTCTTGAATTATTTCCTTCCTATAGGTACCATAATGGTCCCACTAGAATGCTCTTCTTGCTCTTTAATTCAAGGTAATGATGTTGCTGCAACTTCTGTTGGCACCTAAAATGCAGTTTAATGCCACATTGTCAGTCAAAGCTTCTGCGGGATTTCCAAAGCCATTAAATCATCTGAAAAACTGAGCTGAGAAATGAACAGCTTTAAAGTATTAGAACTTGTCTGGACTTTTTAAGGGACTTCTTTCTCTGCCCTGCCTCAGGATTGTGGAATGAAGAAGACTTTCTTACCATGTGAGAAAATCTGTTTGCATGAATGTCTGCTCTGAGTTTCACTGGAGGTATGTTTATGAAAGCATTTTATTGTGCTCCTCTACAGTGACTTATGTGGAATTCTTACAGGTGTCTCCAGCATCTACTTTTCACTTATTTTTAATCAGTGACTCTGACAAAATGGTGTGTTTATTAATTTATTTACACCCTTCTGCAATAAAGTATCTGGTATAAAAACCCCTAATCTACTCTATATTCAATGGGTTTTTTTCCCCCGTAGATCAAATTTGAGAGTCCTGAATCAGCTTTTTTTCCTTCCTTCTTACAATGAATGGGGATTGCTAATAGTTATTTCTTGGATCTGCAGGGCCAGATCAAACTGAATACTCACTCACTTTCATTTCATCATAGTCCACCTTAAAATAACGATTAAAGCACCTGTAGAGATTATTGCAGGTGTTCAGAGCTTTTTGTAAGTGTTAAACTAATAACTAGGTTTTTATCAATCACTTTGGTTTTGTATTTAGTCACATATATAGTAGGAAAAAAACCCTAAAGTGTTGAGTTGTTTTTCTTTCTTCTTTAAATTGAAGACCTTATGCCATATAGAGCTAAACTGATGCATTTTTTAATGGAATGAGAACAATTACTTTAAGTTTCCTAGTATTTCCAAAATTTCAACAGCCGGTTTACCTACTTACTAGAGGATACACTTTAACTAACGCTTGATTACATAATTTTTTCTTATACTGTATTACACAAATCTGTAGTAACAGCATCAAACGTAACTCTATGGTTGAGCAGGTAATAAAATGATAGAATAGGTACTAATCATTATGGTTTCATGTTTATGTCACTAATAAAGATGTAATTTATGCAAAAAATTTAAATGATTCTTGATGCGGAACATAGATTTAATGCAATGCCTTTGCCTTTGGGTCAAAACCCAAAGAGCGAGCAATACAGAATTACAGTGCCCACGTAGAAACATCGGGAACACCATGAGATAACATATCTGCTCTGGGGGGAGGGCAGAGTCACTTGTAATATTAAAGACTTCCCAGGTCAGCAGGATGGGCATATGAAGGATGAAGAGGAATTATAGGTTTCACTATCTGTTCCTGGTGAGCACATGGTGTTCTTTTCTTCACCATGTTTAGATACATCAATAGAAGCAGACAAGTCCACAGCAGTACACCAGAGTCTAAATTTCTAATTTTCATATGAACCTTGGTATTTAATCTAATCTAAAATAATCTTTAGATCATCACTAAACATACCAAGTCACCATTTTGTACTTATTTCCTATTTCTGAGGAGAAAGCTGGAGAACTTACTGACTCACCTTTTTCAAAGCATTTGTTCCTGTCACAGACAAGCTTCTGGGTGAAGGAGGGGAGGTGGTGGGGAGAGTTGCTTGGATGGTTTTTGTTTGTTCATTTGTTTGTTTCCAGCTACAGAATATTTGCTCATGACATATTACATTGTTAGAATTTGCTGTTTATCGGGAACACACAGCCTAATCAAATGAGTTTTCAGTTTGAAGAACGCTGGTGTGCAAATTCAGAGGAGCACAGACACTTATCAAGGGTGCTCTTTTGTTCACGGAGAATGTTAACAACGATGGTTCAGAGTTTACTGATAAACTCACTCAACATGCTAAGTTACAGGACAACACTGTGCACTTAACAAAACGGCAGATATTAGGAAAAGAATACTTTTGTACTCTACAGAGTAGCTCACAGTCTTAAAAAGTTGGCAAAAATGTCATCAATGCAGGTCATTTCTGAATCCTATGTTACTTAATCTTAAAACTTCATTAAAGAAATGTTTTAACAATAAAAAGAAATACACAGAGTCCCCAGAAGAAGGAAAAGTTGGAGGAGATCACAGTCCAACCATAGCACTTGGCTGGTTTTAAGTGTGCTCCAGGAACAGGAATGCCTACATGTGAGATGCTGAACACGGGCTGCATAAGGATTACCCTGTTTTCTCCTCTGTTCAGATGCATGCTCAGCTAAGGGTACGGTGACAATATTACATGACAGCAAATCGTTTTCTGCCATAAAATAAAGCTGACTAACTGAAGGCATAAATGAAGAAGTCATGGGATAGATATTTTTACTGTCATTTTTCACTCTTTTGTGGTTTCTGTTTTTCATGTATTCTTTCTTTAAAAGTGATTATTCTTGGAAAGTTCCTACTCAAGTGGAAATGTACTTTAACAACTTTGGCACGTTCTAAACCACTTGCAATCAAGGAGTTCATCTGAAAGAAGCAATATTTAAACAATGAGAGAACACACAGATAGGGGCTATTCAGCTTTGGTAGCTGAGAAATGAATTTGTTCCTATGAATAATTCTTTCTTCATCTATGAGACACTGTAGCATTTCTCTTAGCAGTCTTAATTAAAGTGTAAATTTTACAATATAAAAAGATAGTAAGAATTGTACCTGGGAAGAAATTCTACAAGACAGGAAATTAATGGCTTATTTAAATACATGTTGGCATATACGCACGTAGAGTTACAACTCTAAAAGAGCGAATGAAAGCTGACAGGATTACAACGTCAAGAGGAGAGAGAACTGTATCGTGTTTTCACAGTTGCCCCAAAATGCACCCAAATGTGGTGTTTTCAGCATCTTTTCTAATCCCTGTCCCCTCCAGGCAAAGAGATAATGGTTGAGGAGTGGAAGGAGTCACATTTCCTGCTCTCTTCCTACTTCATTCCACTAGCCAGCATCGCTGGCCACCTATACAAGGAGGGGAAACCGAGGAAACCCTGCACCATGTACCTGCAGCAGCTTCAATAAGTAAACGGGCATCAATCCGGTGAAGTCAACAGATGCTGCCAGCAAAGTGCTCTTTCACATCATTTCCCCTTAATCAAATATGTATCCTCATATAGCCCCAAAAGAATAAGTCCTAATCCAAAACTCATTTCAGCTTTTGCTTCAGTAACAGACAGGGTATTGATATCCTGATGCAAACTGTTTTAAGAACAGATGAAAAATGTGTGGCTCCTGTGAAAAATTTTATGAGAAAATAAGAGTTATTTTATGCACGTAGCTTGTGTCTGTGTGGCACTCCTCACTGTGTCCTCAAAAGATTAAAGGTAAAATAATGAAAAAAAAGTAAAAACAATACACTGAATATATTTCTCTTAGATTTGTAGATCTATTAAGTGATAGGCTTCTATATTGTGAAAAGATCTGACTGACAATCAGTGGCAAAAGGGGACACACAAACCACTAATAATAGGAGATGAAGAGAGAGGTTCCAGCTCCTGGCAACCAAAAAGACTGACCAATCATTTGAATTATCCTACCAGAAAACCTGGATAACAAAATTCACTAAAACCAAGAGTGCACTTCCGTTAGTTATTGCACTGAAAGGGTTAAGAAGCTGATAGCAATTAGCCTCATTGTATATAATTTTCCTGTTTCATCTTCCTGCTGAAAACTTCTTTTGCTGAACAAGTTTTAAATGAGTGAATTAACATGATTGCTCATTTCTGTGTAAATCACGTTTACAACTTTCTAAGTGTGACCCTTAGTAGCATAATCAAAAATATGGTTTGTAAGCAATTTGTGCATCTTAAAGAATAAACACCTCAAATTTTGCCTCATCAGCAATCTCTGTGTTCATAACTGTCTTAAGCTAAAAACATTAAGCAAAGGTAACATTGATACAAATTTTAGTGTGCACCACTAAATGCTTCAATATTTTGATTTAAAAAGATTAGCCTATATAAATAATGCATGAAGAATAGTTTAAGTATGTTATACAAAAGACACCTTTCCCGTTGTTTATATTTCTTTGAGATGCAGAACAGAAGCGCTATGCTCGAGGACAGCAGTGGAGAGAAAGTTCCTATCGGTATATTTAAATTGCTCAGAATAACTTGGAGTGAAAGCAACCTACCCCTCAAACATTCTGGCAAGGCTTATATTGGTCTTAACAGTAAATGAACCTTGCAAAGAACCTCAATTATTTATTTACAGACTTTCCAACATATGTCAATCAAAGTAAAGGACGACTGAAGAATACTAACTCCACCAGTTTCGGCAGGCAACATCTCTAACTCCATAACCTTTTGATATGAAGAAATGCAGCGTAACTACAAAATTCAGGACCTGCTTCCCGCCTATTAACATTTGCTACCAAATGTGCTTCCTATCGAGGAACTAAGAAGTGACATTTTCACCTAACGAAAAAGATGTTTAAGTTCTAATTCAGACACTCAGTTCAAAGAAACGCGCCTGAACAAGATTTGAGTATTGAACAAGAACTTATTTTGTCATGCAAGATTCAAAAATTCATAGTTCACAAATTCCAACACGTAAGATAATCAAATGAATTATGCACTAAAGTAGGGAAAGCTTAGAAAATGTCTTATGGTGAAAATGAACTTTATTTCTCCCTGCGAATTTTATCTTGCCATTTTTGGGTAACTTTTAAGCAGCTCTGGACACCTCCAGCAGTCATTGACTTCTTTGACTCCCGAGACTACAGTATAATGGAGTATTAAGACACAAGTCAGTAATCTTTAGAAAAAAATAATAAAAGTCAGTGAAAGTTAAAGTGAAATAGAAGAAGAAAAAAATCAATCATCTGCCAAAATTGGGTAAGAGATGGTCAATGAAACTATTTCAGATCTGTTCTCCAGTTAGCTGGTTTCCCATCCTGAAAGTAGCATTGCTCATTTTTATCGGTGGAAAACGGCTCTCAGTTTTGTGTCTCTTCTGAAATCATATTATGGACAGTTGTGGTAGGAAGATGGAACAAGGAGCCTGTGAAAAGTCAGAGGCATCAGGGATGACAGTGTTCTCTGTTCTAATTACCGATATATTCCTTTGTTCTGGAAGTTAATGCTAAAGGCTTATAAGCCAAGCTTACTTCAGACAGCAATAATAGCAAAATGTGTTTATATGCAGAAACACGATATAGAATAATTTATATCCTAAAAAAAAGGGGGCAGAACATTGAGAAGTACTTTGAGGAAGTTTAGAAATGGAGAAACATTAGGATTTGTATGACGTATTTACCGGGAAATCCCCAAATATCCAGGATCATCATTTATCCTTAATTTTTGTGAGAGGCTTTCAAAGCATAATGGCAAGAGATATTTATTTCCATTTCATCAGGTGCAAACAATAAAATAGGGTTAGAACAAAGGTCCATGTGGCCTTGTGTCCTACTGTTGTGGTTTAATCCCAGCCAGCAACTAGGACCACGCAGCCCCTCACTCACTCTCCCTTCCCCCTCCGAAGAGTAGGAGAAGAGGCAGTAAAGGAGGGGAAAGGGAAAAAAATCTTGTGGGTTGAGATAAAGACAGTTTAATAAAACAATAATGGAAAATAACAATAACAACAACAACAACAATAATAATAATAATGGTGTAAGAATGTATGAGACAAAAGTCATTCTCACTTCCCAGTGAATTGGTTGCCCAGCCCGACCCAAGTGAAGATTGCAGATTGCTGCCCCCAGCCAACCCCCATGTATACAGTGAGCATGTTGTCTATGGTATGGAATACTCCATTGGCCATTCCATGATTCTGACTATGCTCCTTCTCAGCTTCTATGGGAAGCTGAAAAAAGCTCTTGAATACTACAAACATCACCTAGCAACAACTCAAACAATATGCATTATTGACATTCCTTTCATATAAAATCTGAAACACAGCAGCCACTAGAAAGAAAATTAACTCTACCCCAGGTGAAACCAGGACACCTACCTCTGACTGGCCAGACTTGATGCCTAAAGGAGGTGTAAAAAAAGAAAGAAACCCACCAATGATACTTATGTCAGAAAACTTGCCCACCTATCAAAAACCCGTGTGGTAGCACTTCTTTTGTATGCCATAGACAATGATAGTGCTTTCTTTTGTGAATTTGTCCAGCATTTTTTTGAACCCATGTAAAGTTTTGGCATTCAAAACATATTGTGTAATTTAATGCCACCCTGGTGTGAAGAAATACTTCACTTGTTTTAAACAAATTGCTTGTTTTATAAGCACGCTGTTTGCTTTAAATCTGTTGTTTCATTTAATGTGCTTAGTACTTGGATTGTGATCACCTTATTGTCACTCTTTTTTTTAATATGTTTTAGAAACATCTATCATGCCCCACCTTAATTGACTTTATTTTTTCCATTTTTTTTTCCAGGTCTCAGTCCAAATAAGCTCTCCTTGTGTGAAAGCACCTCCAAACTTTGATAACCCTTATAATTCTTTCTGTACACTTTTAACTTTCACTTATCAATATTCAAGCATTGTTATCTCATGGGCATTGTCCTGGTTTGAGGTAAAACAGGACCAATTTTGTTCAGTAACTTTGCTTCTTAGCTGGGCCTCTTCTAACTACTGAAATTAACA